>JAGGCT020001347.1:2500-14215 GCA_017654935.2 Phymorhynchus buccinoides
TCATCGGTGCAAGCCTATGAGGAACTTTTAGCAATGGTGGAAGACTCGTTTGTCGCCATGATGCAGAATGACACAGCCCTCTTCACCGTCACTGTCGATGGTTACGTCATCACGCCCACCAACGTCACCTCTGACGTATATGCCTCGTGTCCATCGGGATATGCCGGCTCTGGAGAATATTGTGGTAAGAAATGAATTTCATTCTACGGGTGAAAAGATGCGTTGAGAAGAAAGACATCTTGCTGTCACACAAATAGACGATTTTCGGAACAAAAAAACCACTAGGGGAGAGCACTTCGTGAAAATTAGAGTTGATTACCTGGACTTACTCAGTCAAAACCATAGCAACCATGGCGTCGAAGCTTGAAACCGCAGGATGCGAGAACGCGACATGCAAACATTTTCTTTTAGAACAAAATGAGGGGTGGCTAGTAGCCACAAACTGATAGAACTTGCAAAATGTGACGTACAAATATCAATGACATCAAGTTTGGAATGACGCACGGTGCTCTAAGTGCTGTGTGTCTACTCAAACACACGAGGCGAGAGCTGGGGATCTACCTGATGGTGGAGTAACTTCCCCTGTTTGACTGATTGAATTAGGCAAGATCACTCCCGCACACCATGGAATTACTCCCCTTCATCATTTCCGAACAATTCCTATTTCGGCCTGTGATGCATGGGTGCGCGGCGTGCGTACGCGCATTTAATTTGGGATGGGTGGGTGGGCACGTGCGTGCGTTCCAGTTACTTGTGCCCAACATGACCCCACCCACCACCCCCGTCTTCTGAGGTAGCAAGGGAAGCAACTGTTATTCTAGAAAGCTGTGCTGGAATACGTAGATATTGCCTTGCCCAGTAGGCATCTGTAGACACTCTCTCGGTTAGGTTACTTGGTTATGGGGAAGGTCCCCAAAGGCCAACTGATTCCCCAAAGCCGCAGCAGTAGACTTAAAAGCCAATGTAAAATATTTCTAGTTGGAGTGTCATAATCATTCGTATAAGATACTAGGCGTTTTGGTTGGGGAAAAAAGAAAGGAACACTAGCCTGGTAAACCCAGTGCTGCCATCATGGATATCAAGGACCTTAGTATTATTTTAATTAAGAGATGTATCATTTCCAGATTGCTTCCTTGGATTGTGTATGTAAATATTCATGTATATTTAAATCACATTTTAGCTTGCTAGGATACAGTTACATCAGCAAACGAGGTTCTGTTTTTGCCTATTGGTATGTTCGCTTCGTAGGGCCTAGATTTAAGTGATTAAAGACACAACACCCCCCCCCCCCCCCCACGTCACGTGTCACATTCCCTCTTATGCTAGGAAGATGTCTTAAGCTTTCTTACCAGCTATAAGAGGGAAAACACGTGAAAACCGTGATTTTGACTATTGACATGGTGGATCTTCAAGTATTTTTTTAAAATGACCAATACGTGTCTCGTTGCCTGGGCAGTGGAGTGTCCGGCAGGCAGGAAGGAGGAGGATGCGGAGTGTGTGCTGTGCCCCATGGGTCAGTACCAGGACCAGACAGCCTCCGCCTCCTGCAATGATTGTCCTCAGGGCCTGTCCTGGGACCTCCTCGGGGCCACGGACATCTCCCAGTGCCTTTGTAAGCACCGGTCCCTGATTTTACATTATGAAAATATGATTAACGTCCTCCGGTCTGGAACAGACACATATGGGACATTAGTAGATGTAAGGATGATGGGAACGATCCTGGAGGCAACGCCCGGAGGCAGTGCAACACCAGGAAAGTCCCGAATTGTTAACAATACAGATGTTTATATTCATTATGGTTACGGAAGTAAAAGGTGATGAAAATCTGTTTAACGTCCTCCGGTCTGGAACAGACACATATGGGACATTAGTAGATATAAAGATGATGGGAATGCCCGGAGACAGTGCAACACCAGGAAAGTCCCGAATGTTTACCAATACAGATATTGATATTATATTTTACATTAGCACTCGTTGATTGTTAAGTAGAGACCTGTGTGGGTGTGTAGGTGTGTGCGCCTGCTTGCCTGCCTGCGTTAGGAAAAAGGTGAGGTGGCATGTTCTTTTGCACTTTGCTCAAAAAAGAAAAATTAAAAACAAACAATTTAGCCACTTACCTATCACAATAAACAAAACAAAGGACAGAAAGAGGAGAGAGACAGGCGGACAGAGACAGACAGAAGAGAGAATTATGATGCTGAAGAACACACACACACACACACACACACACACACACACACACACACACACACACACACACACAGAGGTCTCTACTTAACAATCCACGAGTGCTAATGTAAAAATTGCGCACGCACACGCACGCACACATACACGCATGCACACGATGCCAACACAATCTTTTCTCTCTTGCAATAATTTGAACATGATGGTTTCCTTTCAGTCCCCTATTCATCGCCCACCAACAACAGCAACGACGACGATAGCAATGAATCCGACGACGACGACAACATTTTGCTTCTGATCGTTGGCCCGGTGTGTGGTGCTGTTGCCCTCATCCTGATTATCGTCGTCATCGTCTATAGAAAGAACCGGCTTCCAAATGCTGGGTAAGCTTAAGTAGTGAATGTCACACCTAAAAAGCCCATAAAGGGCCACCCTGACGGATGAGTTTTTGTAAGAAACACGTCCAGATCACCAGGGAAACACCCTTTACAGAGATTGCAACACTCACTTCGCTCTGGTTTCCTAGAAATCAAACCGTCAAATCGTCGATTCCTCCTTGGCGGAGGTGCTGGAAGTCAAATTCTTTCACGCCTGCGTTTAGACCAAATTGTTTGCACGAAATTTGCGCAATACAAACCTTCTTTCATTTATTTTTCTTTAATTTTATACAGATTATCTAAAGGAGTTTCGTTCACAACAAAGGAAACAGCTCCAATTGTTTTTTTACTGCACTACAAAAAAAGAAAACGCTTCAACCACAATGAGTGACCTTCACCCACCCCGTCCAAAATGGCTACTCTCTCCGGCATCTCCGCCAAGGAGGAATCGCCGTTTTGGCGGTTTAATTTCAAGGAAACCAGAGCAAAGTGAGTGTTCCGATCCTTCAAAAGGCTGTCTTTCTGGTGATCTCGACGTGTTTCTTACCAAAATTAATCCGTCAGGGTGCCCCTTTAATGTTACAAAGTGAGTGATAAATTCGCAGCCTACTTCCAACCTTGCAAAGAATGAAGCCAACTTTCTTACTTCCCACCTGGAAGGTGAAAAGGTGGGAGGTGTTAGTGTTGTTGTAGGCAGTGAGTGAGTTCACAATGATCCCCACCTGTAATGTAGGTGAAAGGGTGGAAGGTGGGAGGTGTTAGTGTTGTTGTAGGCAGTGAGTGAGTTCACAATGATCCCCACCTGTAATGTAGGTGAAAAGGTGGGAGGTGGGAAGTGTTAGTGTTGTTGTAGGCAGTGAGTGAGTTCACAATGATCCCCACCTGTAATGTAGGTGAAAGGGTGGGAGTGTTAGTTGTTGTTGTAGGCAGTGAGTGAGTTCACAATGATCCCCACCTGTAATGTAGGTGAAAGGGTGGGAGGTGTTAGTGTTGTTGTAGGCAGTGAGTGAGTTCACAATGATCCCCACCTGTAATGTAGGTGAAAGGGTGGTAGGTGTTAGTGTTGTTGTAGGCAGTGAGTGAGTTCACAATGATCCCCACCTGTAATGTAGGTGAAAAAAGGTTGGTGTTAGTGTTGTTGTAGGCAGTGAGTGAGTTCACAATGATCCCCACCTGTAGTGTAGGTGAAAGGGTGGAAGGTGGGAAGTGTTAGTGTTGTTGTAGGCAGTGAGTGAGTTCACAATGATCCCCACCTGTAATGTAGGTGAAAGGGTGGGAAGTGTTAGTGTTGTTGTAGGCAGTGAGTGAGTTCACAATGATCCCCACCTGTAATGTAGGTGAAAGGGTGGGAGGTGTTAGTGTTGTTGTAGGCAGTGAGTGAGTTCACAATGATCCCCACCTGTAATGTAGGTGAAAGGGTGGAAGGTGGGAAGTGTTAGTGTTGTTGTAGGCAGTGAGTGAGTTCACAATGATCCCCACCTGTAGTGTAGGTGAAAAGGTGGGAGGTGGGAAGTGTTAGTGTTGTTGTAGACAGTGAGTGAGTTCACAATGATCCCCACCTGTAATGTAGGTGAAAGGTGGGAGGTGGGAAGTTTAGTGTTGTTGTAGGCAGTGAGTGAGTTCACAATGATCCCCACCTGTAATGTAGGTGAAAAGGTGGGAGGTGTTAGTGTTGTTGTAGGCAGTGAGTGAGTTCACAATGATCCCCACCTGTAATGTAGGTGAAAGGGTGGGAGGTGTTAGTGTTGTTGTAGGCAGTGAGTGAGTTCACAATGATCCCCACCTGTAATGTAGGTGAAAGGGTGAAAGGGTGGAAGGTGTTAGTGTTGTTGTAGGCAGTGAGTGAGTTCACAATGATCCCCACCTGTAATGTAGGTGAAAGGGTGGGAAGTGTTAGTGTTGTTGTAGGCAGTGAGTGAGTTCACAATGATCCCCACCTGTAATGTAGGTGAAAGGGTGGGAGGTGGGAGTTGTTAGTGTTGTTGTAGGCAGTGAGTGAGTTCACAATGATCCCCACCTGTAATGTAGGTGAAAGGGTGGGAGGTGTTAGTGTTGTTGTAGACAGTGAGTGAGTTCACAATGATCCCCACCTGTAGTGTAGGTGAAAGGGTGGGAGGTGTTAGTGTTTGTTGTAGGCAGTGAGTGAGTTCACAATGATCCCCACCTGTAATGTAGGTGAAAGGGTGGGAGGTGTTAGTGTTGTTGTAGGCAGTGAGTGAGTTCACAATGATCCCCACCTGTAATGTAGGTGAAAAGGTGGGAGGTGTTAGTGTTGTTGTAGGCAGTGAGTGAGTTCACAATGATCCCCACCTGTAATGTAGGTGAAAGGGTGGGAAGTGTTAGTGTTGTTGTAGGCAGTGAGTGAGTTCACAATGATCCCCACCTGTAATGTAGGTGAAAAGGTGGGAGTTGTTAGTGTTGTTGTAGGCAGTGAGTGAGTTCACAATGATCCCCACCTGTAATGTAGGTGAAAAGGTGGGAGGTGTTAGTGTTGTTGTAGGCAGTGAGTGAGTTCACAATGATCCCCACCTGTAATGTAGGTGAAAGGGTGGGAGTTGTTAGTGTTGTTGTAGGCAGTGAGTGAGTTCACAATGATCCCCACCTGTAATGTAGGTGAAAGGGTGGAAGGTGGGAGTTGTTAGTGTTGTTGTAGGCAGTGAGTGAGTTCACAATGATCCCCACCTGTAATGTAGGTGAAAAAAGGTGGGAGGTGTTAGTGTTGTTGTAGGCAGTGAGTGAGTTCACAATGATCCCCACCTGTAATGTAGGTGAAAGGGTGGGAGGTGTTAGTGTTGTTGTAGGCAGTGAGTGAGTTCACAATGATCCCCACCTGTAATGTAGGTGAAAGGGTGGAAGGTGGGAGGTGTTAGTGTTGTTGTAGGCAGTGAGTGAGTTCACAATGATCCCCACCTGTAATGTAGGTGAAAGGGTGGAAGGTGGGAGGTGTTAGTGTTGTTGTAGGCAGTGAGTGAGTTCACAATGATCCCCACCTGTAATGTAGGTGAAAGGGTGGGAGTTGTTAGTGTTGTTGTAGGCAGTGAGTGAGTTCACAATGATCCCCACCTGTAATGTAGGTGAAAAGGTGGAAGGTGGGAAGTGTTAGTGTTGTTGTAGGCAGTGAGTGAGTTCACAATGATCCCCACCTGTAATGTAGGTGAAAGGGTGGAAGGTGGGAAGTGTTAGTGTTGTTGTAGGCAGTGAGTGAGTTCACAATGATCCCCACCTGTAATGTAGGTGAAAAGGTGGGAGGTGTTAGTGTTGTTGTAGGCAGTGAGTGAGTTCACAATGATCCCCACCTGTAGTGTAGGTGAAAGGGTGGGAGTTGTATTTTCAGGCTTTTGGGTCACACTCACGGCATGTGAAAATTCTTTGACTTTACTACCACAACCAACGTTTCGGACTTTGCTATTATTTTACTCCAGTTTATAATCATAATTTTTAAAAATTGTGAGTTCGAAATGGGAACAAGGGTCAGCGCGTTTATCTTTTCCGTGTGTGTCAGTAAGCAAAACCGTTCCCCACGCTTTGGAACCCAAACTACGAAACCAACCATCATGAAGCTTTGCAGAATGACCCTTCAAGTCCTAACGATGATGGCCGCTATGTCAGTTTCCCCAAATTTAAAGTTAAGTATAATCCCAAAGAGTCTGATTTGTTACTTGACAATGAATATGGCCTACTGTTCATGATTCTGAGCAGGTCATATTGAAAATGGGCAACATTGGCCCCTAACAGCCCGAGTGTTCGGCCGTGATATCAGTAGAACAAAATGGCACGCTATGCAAACGTACCGCAAGTGAAGTTAATGTGGCAAAGAGTGTATATTCGTAATGGATTTGCCATCTTGTTTTAAATCTCCGCTTAGCAGGTTATAGATTCTTTTCGTTTGTGTTGGTTTATCTACTTATATCTCTATTAGCAACCTTACACATGAGTAGTTATCAGAATAAATTTTCTTTAGTGAACGTCCCTGGAGGATCGATTAAGGTATCACTTTAGCGTTTTTCCAATGAATTTCTTGTTCCTATATAATGCATATTGGTAAGGAGAATCCAAAACATGATTATTATATGAAGTTAGATAATATAACTAGAAGAATTTGACAGGAAGTAAGACTTAGGTGTAATATTTGACAATAATTTAAAATTTGATGCACATATTCAAAAGTAGGTAGGAAAAAGCAAGTCAAGTAGTGGGATTAGTCAAGAGGTCGTTTGACTTCCTGGATAAAGATACTTTTGTTAAATTGTGCAAAGCATTATTTAGGCCACGCTTAGAATATGGAAACAGTATTTGGTACCCTTATTTGAAAAACACATTCAGTTCGGCTAGAAAAAGTTCAGAGAAGAGCAACAAAATTAGTGAAAGCTTGTACAAAAACATGTCATATGGAGAAAGGCTTAAATCTCTAGACTTGCCATCACTAAAAAGGAAGGAGATTAAGGGGAGACTTAATCCACGTTTGTAAAATATTTAATAATGTTGATGATATAGATGTAGACTGTTTATTAGCAAAGAGTACATATGATCGAACAAGAAATAGTGAAGCCAAGCTGTATGCCAGACATTGTCATACTAACATCAGAAAAGTTTGTTTTTCTAACCGTGTTGTTTTTCCTTGGAATGAATTACCATCTAATATCTACTTGCACCTAATCTAAATTTGTTTGAAAATCAACTTGACAAAGATCCATAAATGATTGTAAAATGAATGTTCTAACTTTGATGAATAATTCCATCTTTTTCTTGTAAATATATTCCAAATTAACAACAGATAGGGACATTATGCATGCAATGCAATCCAACACATATTAGATAAATGCAAATGTATCGAGAGGGGGCAATAACAGGGCCACGAGGCCCATGTTAACCCTAACTACTACTACTACTACTACTACTACTACTACTTCTACTACTGTTTTGCCATATGCATGTGTACTTGATAGACATCATCCACAGGATGTGAAAGGCACGTGGGGAGAGGACTTGGGAGGTGGGGGAGACAGACCTGTTTACTCTACTCTTTTCGAGCAGTATTCTACTCAATTTGGACCTCTACTACTCTTCAAAATTGAAAATAATGCTCTAATTACTCATTTTCAGTGAACATTGTTTGATGGTTTAATGAAGAGAACTACTCATTTTCACACCAAAACTACTCATTTCAGCTATCCAGACTACTCAAGACTTGTGTAGGGGGTAAACAGGTCTGGCGGGAGAGATGGTGGTTGGGAAACAGGGTGGAGCATGTCTGGGCCGCTCGGCCGGTGACACCTTTGTGTTTCAATGTTTTTGTGGTTGGGTTCAGGCATTCCAAGATGTGGGCCAGACCGAGCAGTGCTGTGCTGAGGAGCAATCGGGTGAGCCTTGTCCCTGCTGCGGACGGCAAAGCGTCTCCTCCGTGTGGCATCGTCAGCCTTGGAGAGCCTCCTCTCTTCTTCAATCCTGGACCCCCTTCCCGCCCCGTCACTCCCTCGGTTCTCCAGATCAACGTGCAAAGTCGACCTCCTGCCCTCTCTTCCACCGCTTGACTCGGGAGACTTGCAGGGCCGACTTGGATGAATGCAGAACGCGAGCATACCGTCTCTGTATTAGTCTCTATGTATGCCTTTCTTTGTCTCGTATATAATTATCTCTCTGTCTCACCCTTGGCTAAAGAATACTAAAGGCCATCCTGGAAAGTACCAAGAAAATGGGGCAAGATTTTCGTGTATCGTGGAGCGGTATAGCAGAGTGAATCTGGAACACCTGTCGACAACCAACATCTCGACACATAGGCCTAATGCCTAATGACTGCGTGCACCGAGAATGTCATATTCGTGTACTGGAACGATCAGTTTGTGATCACTTATTGCCGTGTTAAATGCGGAATAATTTGGAACCTACACCCCCCCCCCCCCCCCACCCTACCCCTCTGATTTGGACATCCAATGTCCGGTGATATCATTAGGCTATAGGCTAATTATGGACGTTCTGACGTTCGGATAACAATAACGATTTTGTTTACTGTTCCGAATCATCCCTTGCTTTCATTTGGCTTTTCTAAAAGCTAAAAAGCAATAAACTCATTTTGTCATTGTCATTGAGTCTCTGTCTCTTTGTTGCTCTCTCTTGACTCTATCTCTGTCTGTCTGTCTGCATGTAGACCCTGTCTCTCTCTTTCTCTCTCTCTCTCTCTCTCTCTCTCTCTCTCTCTCTCTGCATGTCTCTCTCGCTCGCTCGCTCTCGCTCTTTGTGTCTCTCTCTCTGTCTCTCTCTCTCTCTCTCTCTCTCTCTCTCTCTCTCTCTCTCTCTCTCTCTCTCTCTGTTTTAATGTACTTTTGTATGTTCGTGTGCTGAAATACTACTAAAATATGTTTTTGAACAGTTTGAATAAAAGTGTGTTTATTATTTATATGTAGGCCTAGATTAATCATTGTTGTATTACACTGCGGAAGCAGATCGGGGTCGGGGGAGGGGGGTGGGGATGGAGAAGGGGTTACCAAGGTTTCAGGACACGCCCCCCATCCCCTCCAACTTAAGAATGAAAAAGGAGGTGGGGAGGAGGGGATCCATGACTGCCACACAGACGCCTTTATGATTTCATCTAGCTCATATACTTCCATGCTAGAGGTTTCTCTAAGAACAATAAACTTTAATTCACATCATGGAGAGGCCTCCAATGCTTTTTTTACATTTAAATTATCATCAGCTTTTCTCCCTAACTCTCGCGCTCAACGCATGCTTTTGTGCGAGTGTGTGCGCACACGCACACATACTAACACACGTGTACATACGCAAATGCACATACTTCATGTACTTCAGTTTTCCTTTTGTTCTGTAACTTCCTGATTGTTTAGTTTTCTCTTTACATATTCCCGCTACCCTCTTCTTTGATTTCTCTTTCTTTTCTAATGCAAGGCGTCTTGGAAACAACAACAACAACAACAACAACATAACATGCATAAACTAGATGTATCTTTCATGCATTGAAACTACGTTATATAAATACAGAAATCAAAATCATAACATTCTTATTGTAAGTTTCATCAATGTGAAATTTTGGAGGTCGTCACCTAAGACTAATTTTGTGTACACGATTTGTTTTAAATAAAGTTTTGTTTGTGAACAATATATATATTTTTTCTGTCTATTTTTTTAAAGGACAAATAATTAGGACTAATTGCATTGCACTTAAAGCTAGTGATGGTGCAGCTTGGGCCCTATAGTTTCAAGAGTATTTCTTTGCCTTTCCTTCTTCGTATTTTCTCTTTTGACTATCAGTGTTTCTCTAAATTGATTGCACATAATGTTCTTTGTATGTGTTTGATTTGATTTGATTTTTTATTTGATTTGATTTTTGCCTTTTCTTTCGCTCAATTATAAAGTATAAATGATGTATTTTGTACTTAGGGGAAGACGGGGTAAAACGCGCATGGGCGGGTAAGAAGCCCACCCCAATTATCTCATGAAATAAAGAACATTTCAGTCAAATTTGTCCATGAGACGAATGCTAGACATTAACGCTCGTCTCATGGGCAAAATGAGACTGAAATTTGCTTCATTTCATGAGATAATTGGGGTGGGCTTCTTACCCGCCCATGCGCTTTTTACCCCGTCTTCCCCTACACAGTCTGTCATTCACCAAATATTTTTCATGAAATATTTCAGATGGGGTCTGCAACGACCACCTTTTGCAAGAGTGAATGCCCTTGGAGGGTGGGGGAAGATGGTTCAGTACTGACCAGACAGGGGGATAACTCTCGCCAATAACCCCTATTTGATGCCACTAAATGGCTGCCTTTCGCAAGAGTGAATGCCCTTGTCAGTACTGACCAGCAAGAGCAATTACTCTCACTGTCAAGGGCGTTAATAACCCTAGTTGTAAAGGCCTTAGCTTGTTGATGCTCTCTTTTGCTTTCTGTAATATGTGTTGTTTGGAAATATTAAAGATTTGTTTAGACCAAGAGTATTCAAAAATGTTACAACCAAAACTATGTAGGGGAAGACGGGGTAATCAAGCGGGTAAGAAGCCCACCCCAATTATCTCATGAAATAAGTCAAATTTTCCCATGAGACGAATGCTGACGCTCGTCTCATTGAGACTATGCTTCATTTAGTTGGGCTATCGCCTGTTTTTGTAACGCTGATTTTATGTTATACATACAGATCTGCATTGTTAAAAATTCGGGACTTTCCTGGTGTTGCACTGCCTCCGGGCATTGCCTCCACGATCGTTCCTACCATCTTTATTATCTACTTAATATGTGTCTGTTCCAGACCGGAGGACGTTAAGCAGAATTTCATCATATTTGTAACAAGGATTGGGCCTAAAGAACATATAGCCAAACTCCAGACATAAACAAGATAAATTAAACTTTACAATAGCAACATGTTTTTGATTTTATTGTTGCTGGGTTTTTTGTTGGTTTACGTTCACTCCCATACTTTGAATTTATTTCTGGCATTTGTTAGCAAAAAAACCCTTCATGTTTTCCATGAATATAGGCCTGTAACAAGACCTAGAAAAACATATGTACCTGCCATTCAACAAGGCCTACACACCTACCAAACTAATATAGCCTACATACTTGCCTGTGTGATATTATAGACTATGTACCTGCCATTGTACATTTGCTTAATATATACCTTCCAAGAATGAAATGTAACATTGTTTCCATTCTGTCTGCCCATGTAGTACGTCATTTATGAGTGCCAATAAAAGCGTGACTTCAATTTTCAATGTTGTCTCAATTTTTGTGGAGACAGAGACAGAGAGAGAGAGAGAGAGAGCGTGTGAGAGAGTGTGTGTGTGTGTGTGTGTGTGTGCGTGTGCGTGTGCGCGTGCGTGCGAGCATGTGTGTCAGTGTGGCAGTGTGTGTCAGTGTGTGTGTGTGTGTGATATCATATCTGTGTGCTTATATAACAGAGACAGAGAGTAAATATTTGTGTACAGTGTGCTTGAACGCATGCAAGCATCTGTATGAATGTGGGTCCGGGTGTACATGTGTTCCTATAGGGTTCCTACTCCATTGAAAACAAACAAAGCTAATCTAAACGCTGCTTCTGTGTGCTGCACGTTACACATACACCCCTCCTTTTCTCACTTTTTTAACAACAAAAACCTGCGCGCGCGCGCACACACACACACACACACACACACACCCATGCATTG
>JAGGCT020001348.1:7500-25000 GCA_017654935.2 Phymorhynchus buccinoides
ATTATCACCTACACTTCTACAATTCCCTCCAAGTTGATTTCTGGACAACTCAGCTTATTCCCCTTTAATAAAGGTTGATTAGAAACAAACTTACGTCAGAAGAAATTGAATTAACCCAACCACAATGATATGCAAACGAAATGAAATACGCAAAAGGAAATAGGAAGACCACAGTATTTCAAACAGCTACTAAAAATTTGTCACCTTCTGAATGAACGCACAACGCATCACAACGGACTGACAACTGTACAAAACTAACGGAAGAACAGAAACTTCTTAACAGAATTTTTAAAAAAATGATACAACAGAAACTTTTTTGAAGGCAACAGAAAGTCAACACAAAGATTGTGTGTGTGTGTGTGTGTGTGTGTGTGTGTGTGCTTTGACACTGAAAATACTATATTTTACTCTTTACGCCTAGCGCCTAGTATGATGTGTTTATGCTATTCAATGTATTTAGTCCTTAATCTACAATGTTCATTGTGTATGTGTATGCATATTCATTCATGTGTATGTGTATCCATTGCATTTCAGTGTTTATTTTGATATTGATGTAAAGCGCTCTGAACTCCCTGCAAAAGGGAGTAGAGCGCTATACAAGCGTCCATTTATTATTATTATTGAAAGAAGAAAAAGAAAACAAAAATGAACAGAAAGTCTACCAATTCTGATATAAGTAAACCTACACATAAAGTTGTGTTCCCAACGTGAAAACGGAGCAATATCGCAGTTCTTTTTCATCCGGATTGCCATGTAGTGGAACCAACAAAGTAAGGTCACTGCCTATCAGATCATCATCTGAGCCTGTGCCCACTGACCACTAGACCGGTTTTAGTTTTTTGTGTGTCTTTTTTACTTGTTCATGGCAGTGGGGTCTGTTCCTTCCAGGCTGATCCCAAGGGCTTAAAAACCCACCACATCACATGTCAAAATAATAATAATAATAATAAATAAAGCTTCTATAGCGCTCTTCGATGATAAAAAATCATCCTCAGAGCGCTTTACAAATATTACGAGAGAAAACAATCAAGGAAAAAAAAAAATCCAAAAAAAATCACGGCTTTCACTCTTATAGCTAGTAAGAAATCTTCCAAGCATAAGAGGGAATGCGACACGTGACGTTGGGGGGGTCTTTAAGATCTTAACCCAATTCAAGCAGGTCTTTCTTCTTCCATACCCTTCTATTAGGTACATGCCCTCCTAGTCCCGTTGCGACTATCATCAGAAGTGGCGTCTGTGACGCATCGAACCAGAACCAGAAGTATACTTGCAGTCAGTAGGCGAGAAGTGAAAAATATCTGGCAAATATACCATGCACAAAACAATTTCCAAATTGTTGATCCTGTCTTTAAGTAAATAAACCCCAAAATATTGCAAGGTTTACTTAGGTGTAACAGGATATTCTTAAAATCACAATACTTAACCCCTTCAAGAAATCGCCAACTCAGGCCAGTGGTATCACTCCTGCTCACTGATTTCATGACATTCTGAGATCAGGCTTCAGTAATTTCATGAAATATTTCAGAAAATGAATAACTCCCATTCACATTACAATTAGTTAGTTAGTTAGTCAAGTATTATAGTCCCGTCAACAGCTATGGTCATCTCAGGACTGTCACCGCGTAAAGTTCGACCACGTATAACAAAACACACATCAATGTATCTTACCAACGTTCAACAGCCTGAAAACAACAAAACATACAGTACAATTCATAACATGACACCTCCATCATTGCACCCTATAGCACATAATTCCACACAGTGCTGGAAACATTGAGCCACTCTACTCTATTTATCGGGAGAGAGAGAGACAGAACATCAGTAATTTCATGAAATATTTAAGAAAATGAATAACTCCCATTCACCTTACAATTAGTTAGGTAGTTAGTCTGTTATAGTCCCGCCAACAGCTGTGGTTATCTCAGGACTGTCACCGTGTAAAGTTCGACCACGTATAACAAAACACAAATCCATGAATATCAACAACGTACAAAAACCTGAAAACATAAAAAAATATAGTACAATTCATAACATGACACTTCCCTCATTGCACCCTATAGCACATCATTCCAGACAGTGCTGGAAACGTTGAGCTATTCCGCTCTATTTATCGAGTCCAGGTGGTTTTTTAAACAGTAAAAAAGGACAACAAACACATACTAGTAAGCTAAAATATTTTTTTTAAACGCCATATAGGCAAATATGCACAGCAGAATGACCAACACGTGCCCACTCAAGTGCTTAAGGTCTCACGTCTGGAAGCCAGTGAACAATAAAAACAACAACCTGGCATGTCATAAATTGTAAAAAGGAAAAATGTGGAAGGGTTTTTATAGAAAATATGCAGGAGAATGAACCAATAAGGCGGAAAGAAGTAGACGCCAGAACTCAAAAGGAAGAGAAAAGGCAGTCAAAGAGAGTGATCGAGAAGTTACTAGCATAGAACTTCCAGAAGATGTGAGGGAACTAGACCCCCCCGTATCCCCACGGGAGGGCCCTATCCGCGTAAGCCAGCTTAAGCCATTGCCTGCCTCCTACTACAAGGATGTGCGGTAGGACTTTAGGAGGCTGCTGGGCTCCTCTCCGTGCCATGGCACTAGCTTAAAAGTTAAATCGATCTGTACTCAAAATAAAAACTTAACTTTATAAAAAACAAACCCTCTTTCTTTTTTCTTCTCATAACTTTATAAATAAGTAATGTCCCATATGTGTCCTTGTGACTGGGAGGACGTTAAACATTAACATTCATTCTTGATCTCTGTAAGCCAAGATAGGTGGAAGCCCGCCGGGGCGCACATTACAATGATTTGAAACACAAGGATCCCCCCGTGGGGATACCGGGGGGTCTTTTGTACAAATAGTTCCCCCACCTTCTGAAAGTTCTGGGCTTGTAACTTCCTGTAATTCTGTCATTCTCTTTGACTCTGCCTTTTCCCTTTGCTTACTGTCCTCTGCTATCTTTCTGGTTCATTCTCCTGCTTTTTTCTCTATAAATTCTTACAAAGATTTCTTCAGCCGAAGTCGGACATGCTGGGCCTACCTATTTCTTAGTTAGGCGCATAACGGCAGCATGACGCATCTACGCTCATATGACAGGAAACTGTCTGAGCGAACGAAGAAGAAGAAACACAGGGATGATTAACTTAAAATTAATTTTCATCTGAAATTATTTGTCTGAATGTGATTGAGTTTGGTTAGTGTGTGCTCTTACGCAAGAGAAAGAAACTTGTGTTTGCACCAAAAAGAAAGCCAAAGTAAAATATGATCATTGATTCCAAATAATATATAATAATCTAAATCATCTCATAAACGACACATTAACTTGTGATCCATTCTCACAAGAAAGTCCATAGATAAATTCGTTTGTACACTCATTTTTACTAAGACTTTAAATAATCATTTTCTCATTTAAAAGTTGATAACGTATTACTGCAGCAATAATCAAATCAAACAGATGCATTGGTCAATAATAACACACATATTAAGCTTAACAATAAACCACAAGAAGTGCAAAGATACTACAATCCTGCACTGATGAAAACTTTTGTTCTATAAAGAAGAGGGTAGCTGATCAACAACAATTGCATGTTTCATATTTAATAGTCCTTTAATTCCACTTTTCTTTTTTCGTTTTTTGTTGTTTGCATTATCACAGATGCATCACCTCAATTTCAATACACATTGAAAAAACAAACAATTTTCACATAAACCAACCACAAATGAAAACCAAAGCTCTCTCACAAATGAACGTACAAATAATACTTTCATCAAACAAGTCAGTTATTGGTCTTAAATTCAATCAGTATTGTGCACAACCCTCACAACAGGGATCATCCATGTTTGTGTCGGTGCTAGTCAGTTCAGGGCTGCCTACCCTCTGTTGCAGTTTCCAGGGACAAACTACTTAAAAACCAGGGACAGAGACTTACTTCCAGGGACAAACATCGCGATGTCAAGCATCAGGGTCAAAACGAACATTACCTTTCGACTATTTCGTGATCTAGCAAAATTTCTGCGACTCTGGAATTTTTTTTGGTAGTCTTCTTGATGCTTTTTGGTGCCTGTGTGCTTCAATATTCAAGATCCTTTGGTGTTGAGTAACCTGTATGTAACATGTATGTTAAGAAAACATCAACACTATCTGTTGTTGTGGGTGTTTCTGTGTAAGGTTAGCTTACAAGACCAGTAACTGCTCTACGCATTTGTTTTGTTCTATTCAGTTTCCAGGGACGCCAGAGAGAAAAGTGGATTCCAGGGACAGGGTGCCATTTTTGACTGTTTCCAGGGACAAATACCCCTCAGAAGGGACGGTAGGCAGCCCTGTGACAGTTGTATCCATCAATGATATCCAGATAGCAGAAGACGCAACTGCTGTTCTGCAAAGCTGGGCAGACATTTGTTTACAGAAAAGATGCCTTGCACAGGTGACATCCCCACTCTCTCGACTATAATAATAATAATAATAGTACATTTATATAGCGCTTTACCTCAAATGAGCCCAAAGCGCTTTACAATCGAACATTTATCAACAAGTAGACAACAAAAATAAAGTTTCAGAATGACACAAACCAGCAACAACGCATATACAAAGCAACTCACACACACACACACACACACACACACACACACTCACACACAAACACACACACATACACACACACACACATTTATCGACACCGACTCATTATTCATCTTTCATTCAGTAAGCCATAGCAACTGAGTTGTACGGACTGACCATGTACACCAACACACGTACACAAACGTTAGAAGATACACATACAAGTACACTCACACACAATATACGCACATAGACAGACACATACACATACATACAGAAACACACATGAGGACTTTATAACATTGGAATGGTCCGCAAAAGCCAAATTATCTTCAGGACTGCAAAGACTCCATACTTGAGTCATTAAATCGATCACAAAAGGTGTAAAAAGGATCGAGTTTTGATGCCTTACTATCATCATTGTATGATTGTTAAGGTCTCCGTCCACGTTGTTATCATTGCTGTTAATGATAGTTCTAGGCTAATGATATTTCTAGCATTTTCGTCGTACATGCTGTTACTTCACCGATAACTTCCCTTTCATTGATAGAAAAATAGAACGGTGTTCTATTGCGAAATAGTAGCAAAGATAGCGCTGTGATATTGAAATATGTCGATGATACTATCGTCAACATGCTAACGAAATATGTTAACGTGTACGGAAGCTTTAACCAGATCAAAAGTATCTCAGACACAATCACACACAAACAAAAAAACCCAATTCTCCCATGTTCCCCTCTGCCTTCTTAGCCACCTTACCTGCATGAAACAATCACAAATCACACATGGCCAAAGAGACAAGTTCAAGGGTTTTGAGTTCATTCTCTCCTCATGTTAAACAACATAATAATTTGTTTTATTATATTCACAAAACCTCAAGCCGGGATGCGTGTATTTTTCTTTAACAAACATATTTACAACGTGACTGACCGACCTTTTAATATCGATACGAATAAGGGGGAAGATAACAAAGTACGGCAAAGGTTAACCTGAATGCATTACTCACTTATTCCAATTATTTGAGCAATCGGATCATTCAGGATCCTTTTCAAAACCCACACAGCCATTCACTGTATCGCCACCCAGAAATTAAACTATCGTAAATCAAAATTGGTCAACTTTGATGAGTTGGACTTACCAGTTGATCAAGGCAAGGTGCATCATCTAACAAAGCTGTAAACACAACAATTTGCGAAGATAAAACATAGACGGTGACGTCAAATGAAAAAAAAAGGACATCATTTGACCTGAAATGATCGAAATATTGATTTTTTTCTTCTCATGTGAAGTGGCGTCTCATGTCTCATGATACTATGTTTTGCACACGGCGATATAATGTTGATGATCCTGGATTTGCAGCTTTCCAACACTCGGCGCAACGAAGTGATGATTTGTAATTTACTGTCTTGCAGATTGGATGCTGGGAGACGAGACACCCCCCCCCATCTCATGCTGTGTCCCCGTGCCTCTCCTCTTCAACAGTCAGAGATCCAAAGCTGAAATAATGGATTAGCAAATAAAACATGCAAATAAATAAATAAGTAAACAAAGACATGAACAAATAAATATATAACTAAATAAATACTGTATTTTACGGACAAGGCGCACACCCCAAATTTTAGACAAAACTCAGTTTTGTTATTATACAGTGGAATCCGTTTAATTGGCCATCGGATAATTGGCCAAAGCCGCTTAATCGGCCAATTTCCTATGGAACGGAATTTTTTCTTCTTAAGCATGTGCTATTTTGTTCGTTTTTACGGCCAAAGCTGAAATCTTCAATTTCGCTTTATTGGCCACTTTCTCTCTCTAATTTTTCCTCTTTACCCCTTTTTGAGAGGGAGAACAACAGAGGCAGACAAACTGACAACACGCTTTTGATGTTTACATGGTTGAACGTGAAGTTGGAAGGTGAGCTCTGGTCAATTGAAAGACCCTACATGGCGTTAAAATCACTCAAGAAAACAAAATCATTGTCTTTTACTCGTGCTTCTGTTAAGTTGTAAGATTCATAAACACACACACACACACACATCACAAAAAGGGAAAGAATTTGAACTGCAACATTTAATTTTGACGTCATTGCTTTTGACTTGCATAATTATTGCGTCATACAGTATCTCGATGTTCGTTTTATCGGCCGATTCGCTTTATCGACCATATTTTTCCTGGTCCCAAAAGTGGCCGATTAAGCGGATTCCACTGTAGTTTCTTACTATATTATCAGTCACGTTATAAGGCGCAGGGGTCTCAGTCTAAAAAAAAAGTATCGCCTTATAGTCCGTAAAATATGGTACAAAAACAAATTAATGAATGAATAAAACAACTAAACACTGTAAAGGAATTTAGTCCAAATCACCCTTCCACGTTTCTATCAAATGGCTCAATCTGAAGAAACCCTACCATACTTTTCGGACTACAAGGAGATACTTTTTTCCCCCAGGCAGAGAGAGACCCCTGCGCCTTATAATATGACTGATAATATATTAAGAAACTATAATAACAAAATCTGAATTTTTGTGTAAAATTTGGGGGTAGCGCCACACACAGACAAAATGGAGTTTTACGTCCTCTTGGTCTGAATGAGACACATATGGGACATTTGTAAATACAATTATGGTTGGAACAATACTGGAGGCAATGCCCGGAGGCAGTACAAAACCAGTAAAGTCCCGATTTTAAAATTAATACAGATAGCTGTAGCGGTAACCACGCCTCGGTTAAACCTCATCGGCTATGGCACCGCCACAAGTAGTAGTGCTGGGGGTAGTGCCTTACAATAAGGTGAGCTTTATAGTCCTAAAAATATGGTACTCTGAAACGCAAAGCATTGTTTCCATGAACTAAAACTACTTAATTAATAGAAAAAAAGTGAAAATGTTAAAGGTCCCATTGCCGCTTATTAACTCATTCGCATCGCAATGATTTTGAATTTTAAAAAAAACACCTCACAAATCACTCCAGCCATACACACAAACAAAACATACATAAACAAAAGGAGAAATGAAAGAAGATTACGGGTTTTTACTTCAGGTTTAGACATAGGGAAGTGGTAGATCAGACTTTTTTTATATATAGACTTTAGACCTTGATAAAGTGCAGTAAATACCCAACACGAAATATTGGGACATATATATATATATATATACACTTGTGGGTTTTTTTTCAAATTGGTATTGTTCTCTCTATAGACTTTATATAGAAAAACTCTCTACACCGATTGGTTTCCCCACAAGCCACTACAAAAGCAAAGTCAGAGGCAAAATTGTGGTCTAAGGGAGCAAAGCAAGTTTAGAAGTGACCAAGGTATAGTGTGCACACAGATTTACTTCCCTTGAAGCAAATACATCAAATTGACAGCTATCTATTAATTCCGGACAAATATGTCCGGAACGACTTGAATGAGTTAACCTCCCCCAACCAAGATAAGGCATCCATTAATACTTGGGGGGAGCGAGAATAGGATGCCAAGCGTCTTTCTCATGGGAAGAACAACACCAGTCCAAAAAAATATGCAAAAACTATACGGCAGCCAAGCGTTTTAAAATGGAGAGGAGTATTTGATTTTGAAGGACATATAAACTTCCATTATAACACTATTCACAAAATATAAATCAAAGAAACACACACACACAAGCACATACATCCAGGCAAATAAAGCTCAAGAGTAACAACAGGCAATAAGCTAAAAAAATGTATATTTAACCCTCTCAAGGCTGCAGAACCGAAATCCGCCCAATTTTTTTTCTTCCCTGGTGCCCGATGACGCCGATTGCGCCCGCTGAACGCCAGGTCTAGTAGTTTCACTTTCACTTTCTCCCTACCCACAATGCAATATACTAGGTTAGTTCTTCCTGTTCCTGACACTCACTGATCCGTTTTTGGTCTTTACAGCAAGGGAAAGCACCCAATAGTCTTTTTGAACAGATTTTTCGAAGTGACCCCAATTTTTTTTCTTCTTTCCACGTGACGTGTGCAGTATTGACTCGGCGCGATGCTCGGAGCGCCATTACGGATTTTTTCTTCTAATTCATGGTTTGTTGTGTGACATTGTGTTAGCTTTCGAATGAAAATATCATCATTGCTATTCAATATGCATCTTTCAGAAATGAAATGTGAGTTAGACTGTATTCTGGGTGATTTTTTTAATGAAAAGATTTGGCGTGACGTTCGGAGTTAATGCCCTTGTCTCGGGGACTGGGATCGATTCTCGGTTCGAATGGTCGGGAGTCATTGGGTTAATCCAGAGTACATAAAAGTGGAAGGACAATAATCCATGCAGTTTTTTTTTTTACTAACGGGTGCCCCAACCCATGCCTCTCTGCCTTCCATCCCTCCAAACGCATGCCTAAAACTTACTTTCGGATCAGCTGCGTGTTTTCAGTCACCAACATTTCCAGCTCTTCCAAGGACTTGCGGGAAGTGTGGAGCCTGTGTGGGACAAAGCACATCCAGATATGAATACATTTTTCACGTGATTTAGATTTCACTTGCATGGGTGCAACTCCCCCAAAATGAAAAAAACCTGAAAGGCAGGGATCCAGGGACCCATGGCCCCCGGCAGGGTACAGGGGCAGAGCCCTGTCAGATGATTCGGCGGTGGGGGGGGGGGGGGGGGGGGGGGGGGGCAACTTAAGAAAGAGAGAGATAATGAGACAGACAGACAGTTAAAATGATAGAGACAGTTTGAGTCTTATAAGCCTTGCAAAATTATTACATTGCCTTCGTAAACTTCCAAGATAGAACAACCAAGTTCAAAAAACGCCCCAAATCGCTTGTGGTCAATTTTTATTTTTATTTTTATGAATTAAAAAAAACCTGAAGTTCAGTTTCTGGTAAAATTAAAAATACTGATATCAGTGTAAAACTGAAAGAGTAGCACCCGTAGATTTGCACAAGAAACCATTGTGAACAAAGTAGTCATTTCATCAATTAAAGCTCGGCTACAATAAAACTGTGACATAGTTTGAATACACAGTCAATTGCTGTGCCCCTGTTGTCGATCTTTTTTTAATATTTGATTTGATTAATTACTGTGACATAGTTTGAATACACAGTCAATTGCTGTGCCCCTGTTGTCGATCTTTTTTTAATATTTGATTTGATTAATTACTGTGACATAGACACAGTCAATTGCTGTGCCCCTGTTGTCGATCTTTTTTTAATATTTTATTTGATTAATTAATTGATCATCAGTGCTCTTAAAGACAACTGTTGTTAGGTAGCACACCACCTTCTTGCAGAGCAGTAACGTAGCGCAATGATTTGTGCTTATTTTTTCTCTTTGTCTCTCTGTCAGTCTACTAAAAAGTACTTTGAAAACCATTGAAAAAAAAAAAATTGGGTGGCGTGCCTCTGGCTGCGACGTGCTCTCCAGGTGGGAGCAACCCGAATTTCACAGAGACGCCTCTGTGGCTATAATGCACCGAACCTAACCTAACCTATTGCACAGAAGCACTTCAACTTCGGTAGGGTGTTGCATTACTTTAAGCTGAAGAGTCCCATTCAGTAACATGATGAAATTTGTAGACTGTTAGCCTATTAACTAACTTGGAACAGATTTGATTTTCTGTGCAAGCAGTTTGTGAAGGGCTATGGAATCAACCAAGATTAAATGTGGTGGAGTCATCTTGTTGCCGTAATAATACTAATAATAATCATAATGGGAATTTATATAGCGCTCTTTCTCACATGAGCTCAGTGCGCTTTACATTGATAACAAGAACATTGAAGGCAAACAAACAATGAATCATTAGAAAGTACAATAAACACGATGATTGCTGTACACAGCACCACTGTTAAATATTACCGTATTTTTCGGACTACAAGGCACTGAGACCTTATGATTTAACCAATAAAATAGTAAGAAAACATAATAAAATCTGAATTTTATGTAAATAATAAGGTGTGCCTTAGAGCCATAGTAAGAAACATTCGGTATATAACGGTTGTTTGCCTTACAATTAATTTTTCTCATTTCCGTAATTCCATGCAACGTCCAAGGCTTTTAAAAAAACACTAAACTCGAGCAAACTTTGCTACAGAATCACTGACCCAAACAACAGACTGTCCAGTCGATCCTGCCGAGTGGCCATGCTAGAGGAGGAGGTGGGTGGTGGTGGTGGGGGTCCCACGATCTGTCCCTGGCTGAGGTCCGTCCCCACCATTCCACCAGAACCGTTAACCTGCCTGCCGGTGCCGTTGACGGTCTGCCCTGTGGACGGCGGGTGGAAGGGTTGCTGGGTGTAGGGCGACGCTGCGGCCAGTTCCTTCCTCAAGTGGTCCACGCAGTCGTCCACCAGCTTGCAACACCGCGCTTCAACCTGAGAGGGAGGGAGAGAGGGAGAGAGAACAAACAAAACATGTTATTCTTTTTAACACTTCCGTGACGAGAACCTCCGATCGTAGGTTCAGCAGAACATCTCTATCTGCCGGGAACCTCCAATCGTATGTAGAACGGTCTAAGGTACAAAACTCCCTACTATACCAGCAGACTTTTCTTGTTTGATTTTACAGTTACTTCCCTGGAATACTGAAACAGAAATAGAATTGCTCGTTCGTCTGCAGTCGAAATTTGAGGAGATTTTTGCACGAAAAATTGTCAAAATTTAGAGGTCTGAGTGGTGAGGAGATTGTTACTGTTACTAATGTTAGGTTGCTCGAACTTGATGAAGATGAAAGTAATGCTGGCAATCAGTCAGGTTTTAAGGATGAAAGTAGTGAAAATAATGTAAGTACTGATTAAATTGAACAGTGAGTGCCCAGTACGAGTGAGAATGTGACAAGAAAAAGTGTTGTTATTGGCAGAATCGTTCGATCTTGTCGCGGAGTTTGATCTCGAAGTCAAGCAGCATCTCGGCTGTAAATCGTTCAATGAATATTTTCACAAAGCATAAAATTGAATTAAGCATCCATTTTTCATAATGTACAGAATGTTTGGTGCATATCAGACTTCATTTAGGCTCTTAAACAATGTTTGATCACAAGCAGTCATTCAACAATAATTTTTCCAGTGCAGCCTAAGGCCAGCAGAGTGGATTCACTGATGCAGTGCCAGTCACAATAGTGTTAACTCATTCAAGTCGTTTCGGCCAATGTCCAGAATTAATAAATAACTGTCAATTTGATGCATTTGCTTCAAGGGAAGTAAATCTGTGTGCACACCATACCTTGGTCACTTCTAAACTCGCTTCGCTCCCTTAGACCACACTTTTGCCTCTGACTTTGCTTTTCTAGTGGTTTGTTGTGGGGTAAGAAATTGGTGTAGAGTTTTTCTATATAAAGTCTATATATAAAATAGTCTGATCTAGCACTTCCCTATGTGTGTCTAAACCTGAAGTAAAAACCTGTAATCTTCTTTCATTTCTCCTTTCGTTTATGTATGTTTTTTGTGTGTGTATGGCTGGAGTGATTTGTGAGGTTTTTTTAATAATTCAAAATCGTTGCGATGCGAATGAGTTAAACACAGCATCATCAGCAAGGCGATAAACCTGAAGGACACAGCGAGAGAAAGACAGAGGGAGAGAGAGAAAGAGAGAGAGTGTGTGCAGTTCACATGAAGATGCATGTGGGAAAGAGTGTGTAGTGTGTGTGCATGTGCTTAAGAGAAATACACAAACACACTCACAATAACTAAACTCATGCACACACATGAAATTCGTATAAAAGCTATGCGCCAAAAAAGTTGCATTTAAAACAAATAAAACGTCTTTAACTTTCCTTCAAAACAGTGGGCTATACTGACAAACACTGACAAACACAATTATTGCCTATGCAACACTTATATTTTAAAACATCAAACATATTTTGAGAATAAGTTCACATATGTTCAAAAGCTCAAGGTTTTAACACATACACACACACATGCACACGCACATATTTGGTGCAAACCCGGTCGCAGGGCTTCTGAAAATGTAGAGATTGTGCGTATTTACGCACTGGAGCTCTCAAATCACCCCCTAGAATGTCAAACCATGCGTGAGATTTACCCTTTAAAATCTCAAGTAGGGGGTGAGGTGACGCATTAAAACGATGATTTATGCTTTAACACAGCCGTCACTTTTCAGTAAGATGACATTGTTGCTCATTTCAATAGTCTGCTAGGCCAAACTAAGCTACTGCCGCAATGAGGAGTCGCTAACCCAGATCTAAAATTCTTAAAAGAGCGTGCAAAAACTGCCAGAACGTAGTAAACATTGAAAACTCATTCTTCATTGGTAGACCCTTTTCTCAAAATCCAATAAAAATTGTTCCAAACACTTGATATTCCTTTCATCAACCCGCCACCAGTCTGGCAAGTTTTAAAGAAAACTTGAAGACAAACAGGAAGAAATAGTTTGTTCGCCAAAAACAAGCACCCCAAAAAGTGATCAGTAGGTGTGTGAGTGAAGAGTGTGTTGTGTGCACGCGTGCACATGTGTCTGTGTAAGTGCCATTTATTTACGAAGGAAGTAGGGCATTGACCCTTTTAAATTTGAAACTGGGGGTGAAAACACCCCTTAAAACTGTAAACAGGGGGTGAGCGTACCCCTTCAGAGAAAGGAAAATCAGAAGCCCTGCATTCGGCTATGTTTTTGCCTAGGGTATTGTTGAGATGTCACACACACACACACACACACAGAGGGTTTCCCACTGACACCTACATTCTTTAGCTTGGCCACCAGTTGGGCGTGACCCTCAGTCATCTTGGACATGGTAGACCCCACCTTGGACACCAAGGTCTGACACTGTGCTGCTTTCCTGCGAACAGTCCACAACTTACATTCATGTTTTAGAGACCAGTGCCTAAAACATGGCACAGTAGTGCAGAGTGGCACAGTGGTGTAGAGTGGTACAGAGGTAATGCGTTCACCTTGTGTCAAGTAAACCCGAGTTCGAACCTGGGTACAGGGGATTTTTCCTCTCACTTTGCACTAGGCCTTACGATCTGAACAGTCTTTCGGATGAGATGATAAACCGAGGTCCTGTGTGCCCATGCACACACGTTAAACCCAGTGGCAACGAAAAAAGTTGGCATTTGGTCAACATTTACACACACACACCGTTTCCTTCCTCATCAGTCACAAAAAAATTGCAACCCGAATTTCACAGAGATGCCTCTGTGACTATTCTCCACGCGCATAATGCACACAAAAAAACATGCTACTTTTCCGTAAACAGTCAACAAGTTACATTTGAGGGTCTTCTCCTTTTTCTAATTTTGTTGATCGTTCAGTTTCCTGTCATATGAGCGCAGATGCGTCATGCTGCCATTATGCGCCTAACTAAGAAATAGTTAAGCCAAGCATGTCCGTCTTTAGCTGGAGAAAATCGCTGTAAGAGTTTCTAGAACAAAGGCAGGAGAATGGACCAGTAACTGAGCAAGGCACAAAAAAGGAGAGTAGGTGACAGTAAGAAAAGGGAAAAGGCAGAGTCAAAGAGAGTCAACAGATTGGAAGAAGTTATAAGCACAGAACTTCCAGAAGGTGGGTGAACTATTTGGACAAAAGAACCCCTGGTATCCAAATGGCAGGATTTGAGGATCAAATGCCAGAAGGTATTATCAGTCATCTTCATGATAACTATACTAAAATCAGTGAAGCACCGAGGGTGGAAATGTGATGGGACAAACTGTCCTGAAACAAGAAAATCAATGGGACACTGTCCTGAAAAAAGAAAATCAATGGGACAAAATGTCCTGGATCTTACAGAACAATAGTATATTGACATCATGCTTAACCTTTTCATCGCCACTGTCGCCTCTTGGCACCACAATGATTTAACACCCATGTCACTAAAAGGCATCAAATGAGGGTCTGCTGACCAATGACCTTATGTTCTTAATTTTGGGAGGTAAGGACAGGCCCTATTTTATGCATGTCACAGAGGAATCCCCACTATTGCAGACAGAATCTTTTCTCTACCCAGGTAAGTTTAATGGTAAATTTTGGCTGAGGAATGGCTAGCGTTGAAAGGGTTAAAAAAAAACCACCATAATAAAAGAAAGCAGAGAATATTTGACAATTTCAAGGCAAAGTGATCATTATACGCATGGTCAAGTATTCTCGACAGATAATTTAAGATGATCAGCGGACCAGATATATCTCCGAATGAGTTTGCCAGATAAGCTCACTAACAGGTCTATACTATAAGTAAAACATCATTTTTATCAAATTTTCCGTGGCAGGGAAAAGATTAGATATCGTTTACCATATTTTTTGGACAGAGACCCAGAGAGAAACCCCTGAGCCTTATAATATGACTACCAATATATCTAAGAAGATATAATAACAAAATCTGAATTTTGTGTAAACTTTGGGAGGTGCGCCTCGGTCTCATAGTCCGAAAAATACGGTAAATAAATAATGACTAACAAAACTCAAACAAATCAAAGAGCAGCCCCACTTACTCAAACCACAGCCTGTAGGCCAGAAACAGGTTCTTCCTCTTCTGCAAACAGTTGTCGGTCAGCATGGACCTGGCCTGAGTGCACAGCTCTGACAGTTTGTTTCTGAAATGGACACAACACAAAGTTATTGAATTACTACTTCGATGAGCACTTTAACCCTTTGCGCCCTGGCTGACTGTATGACCTGTGGCCTGCACTCCCGCGCTTGCGGGTTCTGAATGAGAAGTTCAACTTTTACTTTTTTTAAAAAGAGAAACTAACAAAAACATGACCAAAATCGCACAACAAGATTTAGCAAAGCCATCCCAAAGGAAAGGGCTGCACAAAAGCTCCCTTTACTAATTAGTATTTGTGAGATTAATCACAAAAGTAAGCGTGAGTCTGTGCCCAACAGATAGTAAGGTGCAGGTGCTGGTGGTTGGGTTAGCATACCCAAAAATTGTTGTAGTGTGCACACACACACACACACACACACACACACATGTACATAAATGCTAGCACAAGAGCAAGCACATACACACACACACTGATTTCTCACTTCTCAAACTTGTGGATCTGTTCGTCGTTGGAGTTGGTAATCCTCACAGACACACACACTACACACTGATCTCTCACTTTTCAAACTTGTGGATCTGTTTGTCGTTGTAGTTGGTAATCCTCACACATACTACACACTGATCTCTCACTTTTCAAACTTGTGGATCTGTTTGTCGTTGTAGTTGGTAATCCTCCCTCTCTCTCTATCTCTCTCTCTCTCTCACACACACACACACACTGATTTCTCACTTTTCACATGTAGTTGATAATCCTCACACACACACACACACTGGTTTATCACTTTTCAAACTTGTGGATCTGCATTGTAGTTAATGATACACACACACACACACACACACACACATACACACTGGTTTCTCACTTTTCAAACTTGTGGATCTGCATTGTAGTTAATGATACACACACACACACACACACACAAAACACACACACACACCACTTTCACTTCAATCTCCCATTCATTTACTCTTTCTCTCTCTCTCTCTCTCTCTCTCTCTCTCTCTCTCTCTCTCTCTCTCTCTCTCTCTCAATAGAGTTATTTCAATGAGTTATATTATTTGGCTAATGTTTAGTAGTTTGGAATGTTTTGTTTTGCATGTTGAGTTATTTTTCCGAGTTGCTTTCGTATTTACTTTTCATTCTGAGGACAGGATGAAAAAAAAGCTGTCAAGCTTACTCCTTTATCCTCAATAAAGATCATTTTGACTTGACTTGACTTGACACACACACACTCATTTCTCACTTTTCAAACTTGTGGATCTGTTCGTCGTTGTAGTTGATAATCCTCTCTCTCACACACACACACATTCTGGTTTCTCACTTTTCAAACTTGTGGATCTGCTCGTCGTTGTAGTTGAGCACCCTCTTGGTGCGGTTCTCCTTGAACATGGTCAGGATCTTCCTCATCCTGTCTTGCAGCACCTTCAGCTTCTCCACACTGACACACAGGTAGACACACGCACAGACACACAGACAAATGCCATAAATGGGATTGCATTGGGCTGTATTGTGTTGAACCGTGTTGTGCTGAGATGTGTTGCGTTGCACTGCTGTGTTCTTCTTCTTCTTCTTCGATCGCTCAGACAGTTGCCTGTCAATTATGAGCGCAGCTGTGTCATGCTGCCGTTATGCACATAAGTAAGAAATAATTAGGCCTAGTATGTCCGACTTCGGCTGGAGGAAATCGTTTTGAAAGTGCATCTTGAAAAAAGGCAGGAGAATGGACCGTAAAGGCAGAAAGATAGTAGATGACAGTAAGCAAGGGGAAAAGGCAGAGTCAAAGAGAGTGACAGATTGGAGGAAGTTACAAGCACAGAACTTCCAGAAGGTGGGGGAACTATTTAAACAAAATGGATTTTAACATTAGCTTAACAGTAAATGGATGCACAGCGTTACAGAACCATGGATTCAAAGTCCCAATTTGCAGGAGCATTAACAAAATATGGAATCAGGGTCAGTTCAAACTTCAATTCAGTGTGGAAACTGCGACTCTTCCAAAGTCTTGGCACTCAGAACACATTAAGATCTAGAAGAGGGTGAGCATTGAGCCCAGATACTCTTGCTTCATGAAAAACACACACAAGCAATGAGACTTCCTCTGTTATCCGCTCACTCAAACATGCGCGCGCACATACACACACACACAGAGACTGACCATCGGTCAGCAGGGGTACAGCTCAGGGTGGTGTCCCAGTCACTGACAGCGGACTGAACGCTGACCGACTCCTGAAGCTGACCGCTGGCCTCTGCACCACTGGTTCGTAGCTGAAAAATACCAATCAGCCAATCACCCAGCCAATCAGACTAAAGTCTGCACACTGTGACTGACCACCTACTGAAGCTGTTTATTTATCAACACACACATGTGAGTAAAGGCCTACTGCAGGAGAATTAATCATTCCTTCAATGACTATTATTACATACAGACTCACTTTTAAATGTACTTGCACACATGTGAATCGAGAAACCTTGGTAAATAACTTGTCCGGTGTAGCTAT
>JAGGCT020000134.1:0-18464 GCA_017654935.2 Phymorhynchus buccinoides
ATAGAGGAGTGCACCAGTTCATGCACTCTAGGCATCTGATCCAGAATATTCCATAAGAAAAATCACAAAAAAGCACTGGGGGACAGATTTAAAGGCGAGCTTTTCTTAGACAAAAAAGAAAGAAAAAAAAATCATCAGTGGGGTCTTAAGTCACAAAATAGAAAAGATATCCAGACGTCTTCATATCTTTTTCTTGATGGGTTTCCTAGATTGAAATATCTGGGTGCAAATATAGCCAATGTAAGGGGAATTTCGATTGGCCAGTTTGCTGCCCTTCAAGGATGGTATAAAAACTTTCCGTGAGTTTCATGATCCTGACTCAGATTGTTCCTTGAAGATAATTCTTTCTGAGATAGTAGTGGCCATAAGATCCTTTGGTCAAACAAGCACGAGTACTGAATGGCCCCTTGATGTCCATGGTTATCAACAAAGGACACTTTCCGTTTCCAGTTTTCCGCCCGGCATCTTTCGTATCAGGTCCTTTCTTGTGGAGTCTTCTTTTTCTCTACAGCCTGCGGTCGGCTCTTTGCTGTCAGGAGGGGCCTCCTCTATTTTCCCCTGGTTCTTTTCCGTATCGACCGGTAAGTGTCACTCCTCTACCTCGGTCTTGGCCTCTAACTGCACATTCCAACCAACTCGTGTCTCCCCTTATTCCCTTGCTGGGTCTGAATAATTCTGACGTGAAGTGGATTTGAATGCTTCCTTCCAGCCTGTCACAATTTCTTGGCATATAATAGACCCAAACTGTCCGGCGCACTTGAAAGTGCCATTTTCATTTGGCTGTTTGTTTCCTTGAACCATTGTTCACGTGTAGCATATCAATTTGTTTCTGTTGGCTGGCTGCTACGGTTAAGTATGGTGATTCTACGGCGGTGGGTTAATGGAATCAAGGTTTTCTAAACAACCTTAGCTGAACTCTTGTTTGTCAGGTTGTCTTCTGGGTTGGTCCGCGACACTTTGCTTGTCCTGTTTTTTACCAGTGCAGTATAGGCTATTGCCGGAAAAAAATTGAGGTGGGTGGGTTTTCCAAGAATGGAAGAGGGCCATGGCGGGACGTGTTTTTCTCAGGGAGTAGAACGAGAAGACATCAATGACATACACGGATTGGCGTTGTCGGCAACTATCTCGGTGTCAGTTTCTTCCTTACGAGAGGATTGTAATCTCTAAATGCATCCCTTGAAGACAAATTGAGCGACGGAGGAACTTCCTCTAGGTCCATTTGGAAAATATCATCCTGGTCCTTAAGAGAAAGTACCTTTTGAAACAGTTCATGTAGTTCGAATGTAAGTAATCTCAGCATATCTTTATGTGTCCATGTGCCATCTGCTATAAAATTTCTGACCGTGCTTTGACGTAGTTTTTTGCTCATTAAAAGATCCCATCTACCTGTAGCGAAATTTTGTCTTTAAGCAATTTGGAGAAATGTCTTCCACTGTTGTTCGTATTTGAAGGGTGCTGAAGCTTCGTTAACCCCTCTTTTGGCGATAGTCCTTGGCACGTATGTTGTAATAGTGAATGATACGTCCCATCAGGTACGGAGATTCAGTTTCATGTCAGTTTTTTAGCATTGACATTGCATTCTTTTATTCCATATCCTCAACATACGTCACCTTTCACCTAGACAGTTTCCTGAGAGTCCAATTCTCTTTTTCCGAGCAGTATACACCATTATCTTGTTTCCCTTTGCCATTTCTTTTATCCATCAATCTCCGCTACTGGAACCATCCATCACCCATCTTCACTGCAGACGTGTCTCTCAGGTGTATATCAACATATCGTTGTTTCCCTGGCCATTATTTCTTCTTTGAAGTCTGCTCTATTTCTTTGGGTCTTTTTAAATTTGCCAAATCGGGTCCGTGGCTGTTGAGGATGTGCACTTTTCTCTCTACCTCTATGGGATGCCTTAATGTTGTAATTATTAGATTCGGCTTTAACTATACTGATAAAGATGAGTGGGTAATTGAATGTTGACAAAACAACAACAACAAATTTTTGTTCTCGGGGTAAATTAGTTACACTGTCCTCTCATTTAAATTTTTCTCTTTATGTGACATTTAAGTTACTGTAACTGGATAGAAATATATTAGTTTATCTACTTTATCTTCTTTAACAACGTTATCTGCGACCATGATAACTGACTGTCAAGTTGAGCTGCAAGAGGTGGCATCTCCATACCGGACAAAACAGTTTGCCACTTTAACACATTACACAATGACGTGGTGAAGACCCAATTACAGTTTTTGTATTTCTTTCCGGGGGTTGGGTGGCAAGTTGGCAGAACCTCTGCCAAATGAAGTGTTGACCTACTGGTACAAAATCTGCCACCATCCACAAGGCACTTCCAGGGAGGGGTTCACAGCAGCTCAGATGCCTCAGCGTCCCGGAGCTAATTTTGGTTATTGACTAAGGAGGGGGTGTGGTGGTGCACGACAAAAAAAAAATTTATAAGATGGAGGAGTCCTCAGTCAGCTCCCTGACTATGTGGTGGTAGGGGGGAAAAAAGGTGGGAAAAGGGTGCACGGCAGCCTCAGCAGTCAGCTACGGGAACTATTGGTGATGGAGGAGGGGGGGGGGGGGGGGTCCTGCACGGCAGCCTCTAAGTTCAGCTCTCGGCCTTTTGTTGATGAACTTGGTGTTAACCGGAAACGTACGTAAACTCCGCGAAGTGCGCTCAAGTACAGTCATACGACGTCCAAAGTTGAATGTCCTCGAAACGAAGTGCGAGGATTTGAGTTACGATGGAGGTCCTCTTCAATCAGCACCAAGACGTAGCACAACCTTGTAGCGTGTGACGAATTTCCCCCTCGCTAGGGTTGGAGGGGGGGGGGGGGGTGATGTCTGTCGAACATCCACTGCACTTTCCTCAGGTCGAATTCGATTTCTCGAGCCAGACTAAAATGATATCACAGTCAGACTAAACCTTACTTGTCTGTCATTCTTTCCATCTCTCCTTTCGGAAGTTGTAGACTAAATTATACTGTGACACTTCTTGTGCGAAGTTTCTCCACTTTGAGTTGTTTTTCCTTCCCTGTAGCCTACATCCAGCTGAGGATCTTCTCTGTTAGCAGACCGATCCACTTTCCAAACGTTGAAATTTGCAGACGGAAAATTGTTGTCAACTTGATCGCCATTTCTTCCTGCTGGTTCCTCTCCTTTCTTGGCGACGAACCAAATGAGTGTTGTGTGCCTGTGGCCAGAGGTGTTTGCATTGCATGGCAATCAGCACGATTCAATTCTGGCCCTGACATGAGACGGAACCAGTGTTCGAAGTCGACTCCTAGTTTCTGTTCTTCTTTTCTCATTGTCACATTTCTTCTCACAATACTCATGACCACTCCCACGCTCGTCACAAGGTCTCGCACTAATCTCCCTCTTCTCTCGAGCCCTCCATGGCACGGGCTTTCGTGCAAGTCACTCTCAGTCTATATATATACTTATTTTGGATTTGGGCATGGGACATGATTTTGTTGATGTCTCGAGACCTGTGCTTCCTTTAAGCATACTCGAGCTGAAGCTCTCGTATTGCTAAAGAAACAAGGTTCCTTTGAACATCACAAAAGTCATGTACCATGGCCCAAATCCAAATAACTTACAAGAAACTTCTAGATTGATAATAAATGCAACTAAAGGAGGCAAAATAGTGTTGAACATTTATAGTAGTAAGGAGTTGTATTGGCACTTACAAAAGTGTTATGGTAAAGCATATAGGTTCTTTTCTAAAATATGCTTCAACCGTTATGCAGTTGGCTACCAGGAGAGAAGAGAAAAAAAGGTTACATAAAATATGAACGTGTCATAAAATACGTTCGTCATCGACCGCTCTACAAGAACAAAAAGAAGTTCAACACAGTAAAGTGAGATCATATTGCTGGCAATGAGAGTTTTAGTTTGTGAAACAGAAACGAATCTATACTTTTGAGATCGGGAAGTCATAAACATGACAAGGATAGGATCATGCCCCTACGGTTGTCCCCTATGAAATTGAAAGAAACCAGACTGTTGAGCTCGAAGGTCATATAAAAGCAATGAAGAAGATAGTGTTTTTAGGATCAGCTAGGGTTGTTGTGAAATCTTGAAAAGTAAGGGCCAGACTTTAGTGATATCGAGAGCTATAAGAAATTGAATAGGATAGGGCTAGGGTCACGCTCTATGGGTTGATTGTGAGAACTGAAAAAGAGCCCAGACTGTTGAGATTCTAGAGTCGTAAACACGTAGGATGTGAAGAGAGAAAAAATAGATACATACTAAAACTGTCTATCTACCCCCCGCACCTCCTCGCCCCATAGGATAGATAGATGAGAGAGGAGAGAGAGAGAGAGGGGGTTGGGGAGATGAGAGATAGAGAGAGGAGAGAGAGAGATGTAGAGAGTAGAGAGAGAAGGAGAGTAGAGAGAGAGACGGTCAGTCACCACGCCTATACTCTGTATGGCTAACATGGTTCTGGGTCACTCAGTCTGTTAGGTCTGATGCATTGTCATTCGTAAGTTGTCTCAATGATCCCACCAGCGCCGTCGCATGGTCGTATTGAGCTCCTTCGGATGCGCCGTCCGGATGGCCTATATTACTGGTATTTAGTCACACGCTCAATTAAAAATGGCAGACAACTTCCATGCGAAACGGGAAGACATCTCTGATGCGCCCGGGAGCTATAGGTCACTATTTGTTGTGCTCGTATCCATGGACTATAGGAGCTGGCCCAAAATCACGTGCGTTCGACAGCAAAAAGTCACGTGATACCTTCCCGATACTAAAGATGAGGCTGCCATCTTGCAGCTCGTCAAATATATGTCTTGTACAATATTCATTTTGTGGCGTATATTAAACCCATAGGCTTAATGTGAGTAAACAGGCACTGCCACTCGAGGATAGGATAAAAGCAGACTACGTTCAGTGCAATCCTCCTAATTAACGGATATAATCCAAGAGATATCTTATTTTTGCATATATTTAACCCATTACGTGCTTTAGTTTTAAACATCGCGAGCTGTGAGAAAAGGTTGGTAAGAATACACCGTTAGCTTATTAGAAACTTGACGTCAGTACGAGTTAATATATCTCACCGCTTGGACATAGCATTTGCTCTTTTTATACACAGTCGAGGTAGAGCACAGTCCGCACGCTGACTATCTGGGCATAGCATGGCTCAAGGAGTACTGCAAGTTACCACACTTTCTTTTATTTGCATCAAGTGATGCTTAGCTAAAACAAAAGCCCAAACATCACTCCTAACTCCTATAGAGTGCCTTAACCCGATAATTGCAAAAGGTTGTTTTCTGATGAACTTGTTACTGGAGAAAAAATTGAATGAAGAGTAAACTGTTAGTGGAAATTAGCAAAGATAAAATATAGCGGGTAGCAGCCAGATACTCAATGGTATATGTCCACTGCATCTCATGCAAATAGAGCTTCTTAGCGGGACGCGCCAATTTCAACCGTCCCATCATAATGAACTTACACAATCGATGAAATTACGTCTAATTGAAAGTCGTCATTAGCTAATGACAATAGATAGTATTGGCCTATTCAATAAGGCGGTCGAAGACTATGTGGCTGCCTCATGTGATTCGATAAGGTCATGACTTTTCACCTCATTTGCATGCCATCCTGCTTTTATCAGTCTGACTCAGTCGGGTCCAGTTAAGTGACAGGGCCGAATAGGACGGGTTCTAAATTTCACTGATCGAGTCTGATCGAGAGTCAGATGGCTTGTGACCTCATCTGTGCTGGGAAACAAAATTTGGTCAACGTCACAACCTGATCGAGTCATATGAGGCAGCCACATAGTCTGTGCAGCCTTATTGATTGCATGGAAAAAGAATTATGTCATTGTAAAAGGCTATTTTTTTATATACATGCGAAGCCTGCACAAGATTCATGGGTTTCTATAGAGACTGACTGAACTGAGTTTCGGTTTTATCGTCCCTCTTCAACGCAATCTAGGGTCTGTGGGACATTTGATATCATTTCTTGGATTTTGTGGAAAGGGTTTTGATATGAAGATGTATTATATTTTATTTGGTTTTAGTAAGAATGTATAGGAGGACTTTTGATCTTATTTTTCCAATGGGGGCCCAATAGGGATTTTCTTGACCAAGGGGGTGCACCAAGTACACCTGCCTTCCCGAATGCTTTTTTTTGTCGATTTTTTTTTTTCCGTAACTGAATTAGTGTGGATTTATATTACTTCTTTCTTAAATTTTTGTTAGGATTTTCTCAAAATCAGTATGCAAATCAAGGCATAGCTCCTTTGGGTCAAGACGAATGTGATACTGGTTAGTACATAAGTAATATTCGTAAAATCTGTGATAGCGTATACCTAGTATGGATTGGTTTCATACTAGCTACTTTATAATTGGTATTCATTAGAGGTTATAAGCACCCTTGAACTGTAGTTAAAATTGTATAATACGTCAAAAGATGTTCTTTGAAGATTTTTGACGCAAACAGGACCAGTAAAGTGTTCCTATTTTTAGTTCATCATTTTGGGGGGATTGATGCATAGTATGGTAATTTGAAAGTTTTATTTACTTTAGGAATGTTATCCATCAAGTGCTGTGAAGTTTCATTCGTCTTGATCATGAGGGACTAGTTCTCGAGAATAGGTATGTTCCAAAATTAAGGATTTTGTGTTTACATTCTACAAAGGTATCTGGTTGGAATTTACAGTTTTGATTAACGAACTGTACGTATCGGTACACACACAATTAATGAATCGAGAGATTTATATGGAATTTGTAAACACAGGAGGCCTTTTTTGACTGGTTTCGGAGTCCCAATTCGTGTGATCATTGCATATGCTCTCAATTGGCTGCTTTCGCAATTTTATTATAAGTACTATTCTTTGAGTAGATTTATTACAATTTCGTTTACCTTCGACTAGACCCTAGACTAGAACTAAAGGTCTAATTCTGTTTTCTGGCTGTGCGCGGTTTTTTTAGCAGGTTAATTTAGCCACATACTTGTATGACCGGATCTTCCAGGTAATATTAACCTTGGATTCCTTGTACCGTTTTATGTGATGTCCAGCGTATGAGAAAGTGGTGGAGAAATTGATCCGTGTGATTATTATTTCGGCTTCTGTTGTTTTTTTTTGTTGGGGGATTGAAGTCCTCTTTGGTAGGGAGGGTGTACAAGGGACTGTCAGTGTATAATTATCGACATTGGTACGTTGTAAGGTTTGAGGCAAGGTCATATTACAGAATCCATTGGATCAGCCTTAATTATTGGCCAGTATGTTCAGGTGCACTGGTATTAGATAGGTTGCGGAGTTTAGTTTGAAGGATTTGGTTATTTTTAGGGCTGGAATTGTAAAGGAGCATCCTATTTTGGTGGGTGCCAGTTTAGACCCATCTGTATAGATTTGTACTAGGTATCGTGAGTAGTAAATCTTTTCTTTGGCTGCTGCAGTTAACTGATTAGTGTCTTTCTCTTTAGAATATGTAGTTAGGCTGAGGTCAATGTTTGGTGGTTCCCATTCCCAGATGGGAACACCGTGTTGAGGGTGTAGGACAACGTCTTGTAGTTGAAAATTGGATTTGTCTATTAAGTCTTCAGAATTAAAAAAAAAAAAGAATTCATAGATATGTTGGTATTTAGGGTTTAAGTTTTGCTCTTGTCGTTCTGTTAGTTGGTTAGTAAAACTAAAAGTTGAGAGGAATTCTGCTTCCCCAAAAACATCTGCTGCCTGAAGGCGAACCATGAACTTGGCACAGTTGAGTTTGATTAGATGATTTATTGGGATCCAATCGATATCCCTATAAATGAGCTTACCGACAGCATAGGGGGGAATACCCAGAGCTATTTTGAGAGCCCAAAGTTCCATGGAATCTAACTTCTTTAGTTGATATTTGGGGAGTGAGTAAAAAGGCCTCCATACCATATGTAAGCCTACTTCTAATTAAGGTTTGGACCAAGTATGTTAAGAATTTTGGATCTTTAGCCCAGTTTTCTTTTGATATGACCTTTATAAAATTTAGAGCATTTGTACTTTTAGTGATTAGGTCACTCCTAGAAACCTGACTTGTTGTACTGGTTTTTTTAACTTCATCGTATATGTGAATGTTGTATTCTTCATTATTACGTAGATTATTTGAGAATATCATGAAACGGCATTTTTCTGGAGATAGGTAAAAACCATGTATCTGCATGAAGGTTGCTATTACATCGACATTATGTTGGTGTTGTTTTAAAGCTTTGTTCATTTGTTTTTTTGTTTTTCCATTTTTGGGGTTAGTCCAGATCGCAATATCATCTGCGTACATGGAATGTTACAGTGTTTAAAAGGAAGTTTCGGCATTTCGTGTATTATTATATTAAACAATGTAGGAGCTATAATGCCCCCCTGGGGAACTCCGATGTCTATTTGATGCTTAGATGACAGGTGTTGACCCACCCTGACCTTTATAGACCTATTGGTTAGAAAAGATTGTATAAAATTTAGCATATTACCTTGTTTGCCTATCTTGTTAAGTTTGAGAAGTAGTCTCTCCCGCCATACAGAGTCGTAGGCGGCTTTATGTCAAAAACAGTAGCAAGAGTTATTTTCCGTTTTGCCAGAGCTTTTCTGACATGGGAGGTTATCTTGACAATGTGTTCGGTACAACTACGGTGTTTACGAAAGCCTGCTTGGTACTTGGGTAAGATATTTTGCTTTTGTAAATAATCTTCCAGACGATCATGTTTCTATCAATGATCAGTTTCCTTTTATAATGTATCGCTTGTGCAGGATCAAAATAGCTCACGACTTTCTAGCTTGGAGAACTATATTATTGGTGGATGAGTGGGATTTTCTTGCTATGGTGAAGTGGTTAGTATTATTTAGAAGATCTGCATGCACGGCGTCTCGCTTCTTCGTTGCGTGTTTGATTTTTATCAGTTGATTTTATCTGAAAGAGGTAAAATATCGGTATATAATCGTTATTATGACTTTGCTGTGGGTTATTGCTTTTATTCTATTTCTCGAGACCTTGATGTTTATCCTATTTGGTCTTCGACCTCATAGGATAAACATTAGCGACGATGGTGCATGGTATTTGTGCCAGTCTGACACAGAGTTCCGTCCCTTTGTTTAAGTTTAAGCGAATAAAAAAATAATAAACTTTTCGAGTTTGCAAACGGGCCAATATGGAAAAAGAAGAATTTCTTCTTGTCGCTGCATTATTTTTTACCATAAAATAAAACCCAAAAAAAGCGAAAAAAAAACAACACACGAACCCGGTGACGGGTGTACAGAGGATTCAGCTTCCTCGCTTTCAAGCTGAAATTTTCATCTTTCAGATAGATCACTGATCGGCAATGCTGAGTTTACCGAGTTGAATAGCGTTGACAGAATCAGTTGTCCGCTCGGTAATTTAAGTCCACCCCACGCTAATTAAGAGTGGCGGATACAAGATGAATCCTTCTAGTGATGTTCTCAAAGGTTTGAAAAAACATCTACTGTGCCATTTTTTTCCTACTTCCACCCTGGTAAGCCTACCGTCGTACTGATTTGGCAACATTTTGCCGGGGCGGGGGTGGAGCATGCGGAGTGGCTTCCACTTGTGAAGTAGCCCCGAATCGTCAAACGCTGAATCTAACAATACTTTGCTCCACGCTAATAACGTTATTAGGAAAGCACGAATGTTTTTTTTTGGTTTTTTGTTTTTGGTCTGTCCCATCTTCTGGGCTGAAAAGTGGCGGTTGCTCCCATGCCGCTTGTTCCGAATCCCAATTCGTCGCTACACCTGGTTTGTTCAAGTCGCAGAAACCGAGACCAGCAGTTCAAGGGGAGCGAATCTATTTTAGGCCATCAGGAGGCAACCAACCGAAGAAGAGACACTGCACTTGCTGCTGAGTCACTTCAGTGGAGTTCATTTGATCCTTTTCCATCCCAAGCGACATACTACCTCGCTACTGGCTACACTAATTCCTCTTATTCTCTGACTCCATCGTGATTGCACGTGTCCCGCTCCTGAACGTTTGCGCCACCGACTGACCCTCCACCGACAGCTCCCGCAGACCACACTGCCCCCGATTGACTTTTGACCGCGAATTCACCACGTCATAGACTGGTTCCTGAAGACCTACACCTGAGTGTCCCCATGAGAGCAGTTCCTTCAACGCATTTTTTTAGCATTTTGCAAAATCTTCATTATTGAGTGGACCAGTGAGTTCCGGCTGCTACCGCATGATGATGATGCTATTGAGTTCCGTATCGGTCTGAGACTGCATGGCAGGGCTGTATTCTATGCTTCCTTTCATTATGATATCCCTGCGTTAACCAGGCCCGAGAACTACAGACACCATGCAGTGTTGGTCTTGATTAGCGAAATTAGAGCAACACTCTCAGAATCGCATCCATTAAGCGGATGAAACTCGACTGTGTGGTTTCAGTCCTCCCATTGAGCCCATAGCCACTCACTATGGGTAGGAGACGGTCCAGGACCGAAAAAAACCCTCGCCTCTGATGAGATTCGAACCCAAAACCTCCCAGCCAGCTAGTCCGCGACGCTAACCACCGTGACAACCATCTCGGCATGTTGGAAAATCACTAATGGTTTGCTGTTGACGCCATACATTTTATACTTACGATGTTGCACACAATATTTTATTTGTTGTTATTAAACGTTTTGAACAATCGTTATGGGGAACAAAAATGTCTGCTGACTGCGCAAGCCGGGGTCCGCGCTGTATATGACTGTCCATGGATGCAAGACGCCATTACTAAATTCGAAAATAGTTTTTCTTGTTCGATTCAAATACCAGTACAATGAAACCCCAACTATTTAATAGTAGTTTTTTCATATTAAAACACATATGCATAGTTTTCTACAGGCAGGACAACGACTTTCTGCAATTGGCTTATGTTTTTCTGTAAATTCATGCGATTTTGTGTGGTACCTTATTCAATAATCATCTTGATTCTTGGAAGAAATTTGCAACAAAAATGTCTCTTCAGCCTTGTATCAGCATTGTATGAAGAAATAGACCAATGTTTCGATAAATAGCGCCAATTAATTTTTATTGACAGAAAACGCATTTGTACAGCAATTTAACTATTTTTATCTCATTTCATAGCAGCTACTCTGAGAATTGCTTACATTGTTTTTCTTCTTCACATACCTATAAACAGGTCTCTCGAAAAAAGATAAAAGCAATATCTCACAGCAAAGTCACAATAACTGTTTGTTTTTTATCTCACGGTGTTTGGGCAGGGACCGTCTTTAGCACTTACTTGTACATCGGTATATTGGTTGTTGTTTTTTAACTTATCACATGTGATTCTGGTTTGGTTTTTCCAGTAAATTGTTTGAATCTCATATATCTCACATTTTTTAGACCACATTCTAATTTTCATCGATGAAGTAGTGTTAACATTGTTTGTTGGTGATTAATAGCAGGCATGCCTAAATATGATCCATGTCATTGTTTTGTGTACATTTGTTTTCATCAGTGAAGCACTGTACAACCCAGTTTTGCGCAAGTTGTAACTCTCTTTTGTTTGGTTTGTCCCATTAAAATCAATGTAGAAACTGAAATTAAAAACAAAAGTTTGTCAAAATGATTCACTTGTTCAGTGTTTGTAGTGATACAATTGCGAATATAGTGCTATTTCTATCAATAATCATAAAAGTTAAGAGTTTGTGATAAGGTGAATAATATGCAATTAGCCAAACCACGAGAAAACATGATTCTTGTCATGACTTCACAATCATCTGGGTATATAACAATTCGAAAGAACGAGAGCCAAGATCATGTGAAAAGTAAGGGTCTTGTGCAGAAGCATTTACCCAATCCACGGAATCGTGTACTTGTGTTTAATTTCCAACAGCTAGCCCCTCAAAGATCTCATGTCTGCCTGTTTTACTTTACCAGAAACTACACTACATCTAGTGGAATTTTTAAAGACACTTTTGACAGAAATTGTTTCTGGGATTCAAAGGTAGGCTGTTGGAATGGGGACGGTTTTGACAGTGCCTGTATGTTCAGCACTAAAAATAAAATTGTCACCCTTAGGATGATTAAGAATAGGTGTATATATGAAAATAACACGGCCTGCTTCAAGTTTATCTTTTCCTTTCTTCATGAAAATGAAATGCCAAGGAAGCTGGCAAGCGGATTTTGGAACTGTTCAGTGGAACACTATTCCAGTTTTGGACACCACCTGGAGTGCAACCTGAAAATGGAGTGTGAAGATGGACAAGATGAAGCAGAACACTGTCCTTTCAGCAGTCCACACTGTCAAGGTATGGTGGCACAATGTGGCCGTTGTTACAAATTTGTCACATTTAAGCCAAAATCTAAGCGTGGGGATATGAACAAAATAGGTAACCAGTATTGTAATTCTCTTGGTGGCGTGTTGAAATTTCCTTCATGTTCGTACAATCCATACGATGCCATAACTAAGCATATGAAAGCTTACTTAAATACACCAATGTCTTACTTCGGAGGTTTATATTCAAGTGATCTAGTGTTGCCAAATATGTACAGATCTGTTGGTATTGGGGGGTGGGGGGCATATTGACGGGACTGTATTTTTCCACACATTCAAGGAAACATATAAAAGAGTATTTTACGAAGCTAAAACATATGTCCTCAAATTTAAACTTAGAACCATGCATATTTATTTGGTCGCTTTTCCCATGATCAGGTATCTTGAAATTATTTGTGAATTCAGGGTGAACAAAACCAGAGACAGTTCTCAACAAACACAAGGAATTACCTTGCCAACAGTTTCAGCTTCAAAACTTCAACCTTATATGACAGAACAGCCTGACGGTCAAGTTACTTACGCATTTCTCCATTGCTGTGGTATCCTGAAAAAAAAGTTTCACTACTCAATGAAAAGGGCGTAATCTGGTTATTTCTTCCAATCACAAAATTTTACCACACCCCCCAGATAATATTCTGACTCCATACAGCCAATTATAAAAACTGTCAACCCTGAGTTCTCTGTTTAGTACTAATCAGTTCGACATTTCCTTTAATCCTTTGGTGTTGAATTTTAATGGCTTGTGACGACACCGAATACCAAAGTACGAACGAGCGATGAATCGTTTTGTCACCACCCTCAGTGCAACAACCTTTTCCAGTGTACAGATGGTCAGTGTTTCCCCTATGAAAATGTTTGTGATCGGATATCTCATTGCTATGACGAATCAGAGGAACAGGGTTGTCAGTTTTTGAAACATCTTAATAGTGTCAACAGACGCTTCCCACCTCCCGCGCTAATTGACTTTGATGGTGTGAGCCAGTTCGCTGTCAGATGCCCCACACGCCGACAATCCACCGATCTGTGTAAAGCCCATGTGTGCCAGGTAACAGTTCAGCCATACTATGCTACGATGTCCACTCGGATGACTGCTCTAATACTGAATCTCACTTTCTGTAGGGGCACAAAATAGTACACCACGGTGCAACGGCACTGCCTCATAGAACCTGCATGAACCAGCCAGGGACCGAATATTTTGTAGAGGGTCAGCTTGGGAATATGAAAATTGTCCAGGGATTTTTTCCAGAATGCAGGCAGGTTTTTGTAAACAATGTACAAATGTGCGGGTTTGCATATGGAATCATGTGTGGTGATGGCTGGCCCCCCCAATGGGCAAAAGCCATGATGATGAAGACTTTAGATCGCACGGTGGGATAATGTACGACATGTCCATTAGGTTGTGCCTGTGTGGAAGGAAACAAACGGGGTCGACTATCACCAGTGCTTTCAGCCGGTACGTCCAGATTCGCACAGAACGTAGTTTTTTGTCAGGTTTACTTTGGATCTCGTAGCATCATTCCCACATATCTGAATGTCACGGGTACGGGCATGTCCCCTGATGATTTGCGTAATCAAATGTATCTCATTCAACTGGTACTTGTGAACTGCTCTTTGCAGCACTTGCCTAAAATGACATGGTTGAATTTAAAATTCCTTGACCTCAGTTATAACAAATTTCAAAGTGTCAACATGACTTCATTTGTTCTTTTAGAAAACATGTGGTCATTGTCTTTGTCAAACAACCCAATCATGTTTGTGTTCGAGGAATCTTCTTCTGTCTTCAAAGATAGTGTTCTTGTTACACTTGATCTGTCATACACGAAACTAACAGTGTTTGACTCCAAAGTTTTGGAACATTTTTTCAAATTAGAGAAGCTAAACTTGACCTATACTAAAATCCATACTATTGGCGCTAGTGGTTTTCATTTCTCACCACAACTGACTGAAATCTACCTTGATGGAAGTCCTACAAACATATTTCCATTTGACATCTTTAAACGTCTTGCATATCTGCGCCTTATCTCAGCTTCGAATTACAAATTTTGTTGCAATGAAATGCTTCCACAAAGCTTTGACGTTTCATTTTGCTATGCCCCAAGGAATGAAATTTCTTCTTGCAAAGATTTATTGCAATCATGGGTATACCGTGCCTTTCTGTGGCTAATAGCTTTTTTAGCACTGTCTGGTAATGTTTTCAGTTTTTGTGCACGTTTGTTTGTAAAGAAAATGTCTTCGTCAAGTGGTTTTAGTGTGTTTGTAACACACCTTACGATTGCTGATTTCTTTATGGGAATTTATATGTCCGTAATAGGTGTAGCTGACGAATTGTTCCGTGGTAGATATATTCGCCATGATGACACATGGAAGAGCAGTGTGGCCTGTAAGACAGCTGGCTTTCTGTCTCTGTTGTCTAGCGAGGTGTCAGCTCTTATTATCTGCCTGATAACTGTGGACCGTTTTATTGTCCTCTGCTTTCCTTTCAGCACCCTACGTTTCGAGAAAACATCAGCAGCTATTGCTTGTACTTTGACCTGGCTGGCTGGCTGGTGTTTGGCCTTGCTGCCACTGCTTCCAATGACATCCCACTGGGAGTTCTACAGTCAGACGGGTATCTGTATTCCTCTGCCAGTTACCAGGCACGAGTTCAAAGGAAAGGCCTATTCCTTCGGTGTTTTGATTGTTTTTAATTTCGTTCTCTTTTTGACGATATCCATGGGTCAGGCATTTATCTACTGGTCAATACAGAAAAGTGCAATGAAAGTCAGCAGTACCAAAGTGTCCAAGGACATGACCATTGCTCGGCGGTTGATCACCATCGCTCTCACTGATTTCCTGTGCTGGTTTCCCATCGGACTGTGTGGAATGTTGGCACTAGCTGGGTTCCCCATTCCTGGGGAAATGAACGTGGCTCTTGCAATCTTCATACTGCCTTTGAACTCAGCTATAAATCCTTTCATGTACACATTCAACACTTTATCAGAAAAGTGGAGAAAATCCAAAGAAATCAGCTTTTTAAAATGGATTGAGACCCATCCTGATATGGTTCTATCTCATTGATTTCTGTGCGGGCCGTTCATAAAATTCAATAGAGGAAATAAAATATTGAAAAAACAAGAAAGAAAATGAAAACAAGAAGAAAGCAAAACAACACAATCACGCCAAAGCAAAATGTGAATCTGTCTCAGAACATAATTTTTTTGTTTTTGAGTATAGAAGCACTTTTTAACCTTTTCAACTCTAGATTCCCAACCAAAGTTTTAAGTGTTGTACATTTTATTGGATGTGTGCTTTTTTCCTGTATATTCATACTGTAATAAATGTCTTACACACACACCTCTTTTTCTACCCTATATTTAGTCCCCTCTCTCCACTCTTAGTCTTCTCTCTGTTATGTTCCCAAACTGACCACAAACTAATCTACACCTATGCAGTATCTCAAATGACTTTGGAACTTTCATTTTGGTGCATCGTGCGATTTAAAAAATTAACTGTTTGGTTGAACTTAGGAAGTGTGGCGATTTTTAATTTGATTCCATTGTTTCTGTGTTTACATTAACATTCTTCGACTCGAAATTAGTTTTGTTGTTGTGTTGCATGATGTATATGAGTGACGTTTTCAAGATAGTGGGCTTGATCGTTATCAAATTGAAATAACTTTGATCACCTTCTTGTTTTTTTTCTTCAGCGGTCAATGTAGCTGGCAGCGTCAGACTTTCAAATTGGTCGCCATGACGAAGTCCACTGTCTTCTCCAGGTCGGTGCTGCTGCCCCAAAGCTGCACCTGCAGCTACACCCTACCCCTCCCCCTGGACAGGTTTGGCGTTGTAGAGCATCATGTGTTGGGCAATGTTGCAGTATGTGTTCAGGGGGTCTGGGATCCTGAACCACATGGACATTCATCGGTATGGGTGATTTTGAGCCGATTGAGGTGGCTCAGCAGTCTGCAGTGGCCAGTCTTCAGCTGGAAGAGGGTTGTTTGCTGGTGTCTGCTGAGCTGGTGGATTGTATCAACACCACTGTCTTCACCCTGTCTTCTCTTCCACGGGGACCGGTAGTGGTTGTGGATAATTGTTTTTGCTTCTCTGAAGGTCACTGGGTGACTGAACTGCTTCATTCTGCCGCCTGCTTTGGAGAGAGCGTCAAGTCTTCTCGTTTCCAGTGATCCCACAGTAAGATGGTACTCATTGAAGTGTGACGGAGGACTGTTTTGAGAGATCATGGAGGGTTTTCTTGATGTTCTTCAGGTCTCGTTCACTTCTGGTGCTTTGGAGTGCCTGAGGCAGAGATCTGCAGTCAGTGAAGAAGACTACTTTCGGTGGTGGGTTGGCAGACTTTGCAATGATTCTTGGCTGTATGTTTCAGAGCTGATGTTTCAGCTCGGTAATTTGAAGAGATTCGTTCTGTTGGGAAGGCCTTTGGAATCAGTGTTCCATCTGTTTTCCTGATGAAGATGCCCGCACCTCCGTTCTTAACTGCTCCTTCTGAGGATCCATCAGTGAAGACATGACTCCACTCACTGGGGTGGTATTGATTCTCAATCATCTCCATTGCCAAAGCTTTCTGGAGGTATGGGGCTTGACAGTCCTTCTTTTCAATACCAGGAACTTCAGTGATGATTGAAATCCCTTCCCGGAGGTTTTCTGGTTCCTCAAAATCGGATAGCATCTCCATTTCGGCAGAGGAGACAGGTAGCAGGCCTTCATTTCTGTGGTGAAGACTTTTGGAGAGGTGGTTGAAGCTAGTTCGTTTCAGCATGTGCTTGGTTGGCTTTTGTATCTCAGAGTGCAAAGGGTGGGAAGGCATTCTCAGTAGCTTTTCACTGTGAATGTGCACCTTTTACTGTCTCCTGGTTCTTTCCAGAGGGCGCAAAATGGTGTGGGTTTCCATGGCTTGGATGGGGTTCGTTTTCATCCCGCCTGTGATGAGACGTATAGCCCCGCATTCTGCGCTTTGTTAAAACGATTTGGATTTGTTTTGGATGCTGTGGCCCAAGCAGAACTGCCATATTCCAGGACTGGTCTTACAGTGCCCTTGTACACCGTCTGTAAGACGTTACTGTTTGCGCCCCAAGATGTTCCGGCCAGCTTCTTCATGATGGCAAGCTTCCTGGTGGATTTCTTCTCAGCTTCTTTAAGATGAGTGGCCCATGTCAAGCGTTTGTCCAGCTTCACGCCCAGATATGTTGGGGTGTTTTCCTGTTTCAGCTCTCTTTTATTCAACTTTAGTTTTGCATTTTCTGGCAGGGATGACAGTGAGAAGACTGTAGTGACTGTCTTGGTGGTGCTGATTTCTACACCCCAGTCAGATGCCCATCTTCCAACGAGATCCAGTGCTTGCCTGTATCCTGAGGTGTGCAGTTGACAGATAATAATAATAATGATAGTAGATTTATATAGCGCTTTACCTCAGATGAGCACAAAGCGCTTTACAATCAATGTTTCATCAGCATGTAGATAACAAAAATAGTATTTAAGAGTGGACACCAACCAGCAACAGCGCATATGCACAGCAACTCTCTCTCTCTCTCTAACACACACACACAACACACACACACACACCACGCACGCACGCACGCACTCACGCACGCACGCTCGCACACACACACACAAACACACACTCCACACACACACACACCACACACACACACACACGCGCGCACGCACACGCACGCACGCGCGCGCGCTCGCGCACGCACACACACCCACACACACCACACACACACACCCCACATAAGCCACAAATGTATCGACGCCCACTCGTTCATACCCCATTCGGTAAGCCACAGCAACCGAGCGCATGGACTGACCACATACACCAACACACATACACCCTCACACAAAAACGTACGCACTCAGACAGACACACATACACGCACACAAACACAGACACACACACACGCATGCGTGCACACATAACCCACAAAACCAAAATACACACAATTAAGCACACATGTTGCAACATTCATACTCACAAACACACACACAACACACACACACACACACACCCACACACACACACACCACACACACACACACACACAAACAAACACACACACACACACACACACAACACACACACACACACACACACACACACACACACACACACACACACACACACACACACACGCACTGCAAAACAAAACACAGCACAACCTCTTATTCAATCTTCCTTCACGTTCACACAACGATAGACCAATGATCAAATATTTAGG
>JAGGCT020001349.1:5000-12500 GCA_017654935.2 Phymorhynchus buccinoides
TGAGGGCAGTCCACGCCTGCCTGGTAGAAATCAGAGCAGTTCTTCAGGCGGTACCTCCTCCCTTTCCTCTCAGATGGCCAGCTCTGACTCGTGGATTTCCTCGTCCTCATCCCTGTCACAGAGCCAGGACTTACCTTGGCATTATGGACAGATACCTGCTCCGTGGCGAGAACCGTCTATGCCCGGGTGGGGAGACCCTAACGCAGGTTCCTGGAGGGGAGTGGAGCCCCATCAGCCTGACTGGAGAGACCAGCCAGCTCCCCAGTCAGGGCCTCCACCTCCCACGATGATGCCCCCTGGCTACACCTTGCCCTCCCACCGCTTGAATCGAGGCCTGAGCTTGGAGAGCATGAATAGCTTTGGGATGGGCTCTCCTCCTGCCGCCTTCGGGCCTCCCCCTTCCCACAGGCACAGCACGGCAGAGATGATGCTCATGAACCTGGGCTTTGGGGGTTCGTGCGAGGGGTTTGTGCCAGAGAGGTTTCTCAAAGACTGGTACAACAAACTCTCTCAGGCCCAGAATCAGACAGCGGCAATGAACAGTGCATGCAATTCCCCCCATGAAAGTACACCCAACTATCATCACCAGATGAACAAAGTTCCACTGCAGTCGAAGCCGAGTTACGAAGACCTGAGGTCAGCTTCAGACCTCCACAGAAGGATCACGGGTCACCTTAGTCGAGCGGCCACCATCTCCACATCGCCGTCACACGAGTCCTCAGAGCCCACAACAGCCAAGCTGCCCTCTGGTCTGGGCAGTGAGTCCAGGACAGACAGACTGAAGGAGTACGTCGAGGCTCAGGCCCACAACAACATGGTCACCCCTCCAGACCTCAGATCTCGGCGGATGCACCAGTTTGCCAGCAGTCGACAGAAGTCTTTGCCCTCCTATCTGGAGACACTGACGGAGGAAGACGAATCGAAAGTCAAGGGCAGGAGCAGCAAGACGCATCCTCGTCTGCAAGCTTTACAAAGGGAAGAATCCTTAAGTGGAAAGAGTGAATCTCAGAACGGGTCATCAGGCTGTACAAGTAACAGTGCTAGCCAGTTAGGCTCAGAAGAAAGTGAGTCACAGAGTGGCTCAGATTATCATGACTACTGCAAGAGAAAACGACATAATTTGGTCACTTCATGCGGCCAACCACCGCAAGGGATTTCTTTTGACTCTTGTCCTTCACCTGTGACTCACGGCTCGTCATTTGATACAGAAAATACACATTTGAAAAATTATGTTAAGGTGACATGCGCTACAGATACGACTCTCTCACCGAGGAAAGCACACAAACACGGGCATAAGTCACCACACAACAGCCCCAAACACCAAACAAATTCACCTCATCAAGTCATTACAGCCAACCTAGACATCCATGCAGCAAATCAAACTGAAGGACATCCTTTGAATTCTTCTATATCAAAGTGTAAATCCCCCAAGAAAGAACACAGAGCAAAATCCCCTGGTATAAGTAGATCTTCTAGCCACAGATCTAGGTCTCCTAGGCACCATAAAAACAGATCACCGTGTAAGGTTTTGACAGATAAGATTATATGTGATGATGTTCTCAGAGCTAAAGCTCTGAAGAGTTCATTTGATGATAGTTCGTCAAGCAGTAGTCCAAACAGAAAAAACTCGCCATCAGCTGCAAATAAAACGTTTTCCAATGCAGAAGTACAACAAGAAAGTTCAGAAAACCCAGATAGTAGAAAACAAATTATCTTAGGCAATCGGAAAAATATGCATAGACATAGTGAGCCTGTTGTTGAATCAGACATTAACCAGGACCTGCAAGAGCAGTCAGACTTTCAAAGGCACACAAAAGATAAAATTGTGCGTGACAGTCTTGTCAGTGAAACGCATAAGAAGGAAAAGACCAACGGTCCAGAAGCAGAAAGACCAGACCCACTTATTTCCACAGAGAGCCTTGAAGTTGCTGACATATTTCAGATTCACAACGAAAACAACTTGGCCAGTAACAGCAATGAAGAACCACCATCTAAAAAGCTAGGTACGATAAGCAAAAGCCGAGGAGAACTGGAACCAGCAATGATTTCTATTGTTTTGGAAGATGTTGATGGGAATCTGGCAGAAAACGAGTCAGCTAACGACGCTGTGAACAATGAGCGTCACAGTGAGGAGAATGAAGAATGTCGACCACCTGAAGATCTCCTGTCCCTACCATCCTGCTACAGCTCCTCCCTGTCCATATCCCCCATCCCCATGTCTCCCGTGACCGTGATTGAGGTCAGCCTGGACAACCAGCAGGACTCCATGGACACAGAGGAAGGCACCAGCAGCTCCAAAGGCTTCAACGAGGACGATGAGATGTCCCTGATGGACAGTGATCAGATGGACAGTGATACCATACAGACTGTGGCCGACATCATAAGTGAAGACACTGACCCTGGTGAATTGCCAGTGATCATCAACTTTGACACTGACAGCCATATGTCTAATTCCCTGTCATGTTTAGAGAATGTCACTGTGAACTACCAGGCTGTCAGAGAGAAGTGTGATGTTGGCGTGGAAGCTGATGACGGGAACACCTCTCCTTTGCTGTTGCTGAATGGAACGTCTCCATTAAGATCTTCATCATCGTCATCTTCGCCATCTCTTGTGCCCCAGTCATCCAACCTGTCTGACATTGGCATTCAGTCAGATGATGGCAGGTTGACTCCCTTAGTTCTCTTTCAACAGGAAAGACTGACAGATGCTTTGACACATAATAACCTTACGGAAGATCTGTACTTAGTTTCAGACCAGGCAGTGCAATGTGATGGAGAAGTGATGAGAGGAGATGCCGAAATGTGTGTTAATTGCCAGATGAATGACATGTTTGAGACCCCTCTTCTTGAAATGGCGCACAAATTCACTCAAACAAATCCACTGGTTAGGTATGAAATGTCTTCGCAAACAGAAACAATCAGGTCACAACATTGTACGCATTCAGAATCAAGCACTCAAGCAGAGCAGGACCTTGATTCAGTCTTCAACTTCAGTGTGAATGCTGAACCTGAATCCATCCATATAGGTGACACAGAAAGCTCTAGTTTTATGATGGCACACGCACTTTGCTCTCCACAGTCTGTTTTGTCTTTGTCTCGCCATTCAGAAAGACACTTACGCAAACAATGCAAATCCTCGTCGCAAGATTCAGAATTTTGGGAGTATTTAGGAATGGAGAAACCAAGGAATCTAGAAATGTCTCAGGTCTCAATCCATTCAACTGATAAGCTGGGAACACTGCAAGATTTGAACATGTCAACTATAGATAAAGCTGTGCATTGCCAACAAGAAAAATATTTTTCGAATACAACCCAGTCACCCAATGTAGCGTGTTCTTGTTCTGGGCGACGGAAGAAAAGGGACACTAATGAACATTCTACCCAGCAGGACACGTTTACTTTCTCACCTGGAAACTCACCAGGCATTCCAAGTGGGTCAATCAATACTAGAACTCATTCCCCACGAAAGTGGGTGACCATTGAACAAAATAACCCCCCAAACAGAAACTGTGTACCTAATATGGCTCAGTCGGTTTTAGAAATGCCTTCTAATTCAAATTTTGCTCCTTTACATCCGTGGTCAGAGTCGGAAGAGTCACAAAATAGTTGTACACTGCCTTTACCAGAGACTGTGATATACAAATCAGTGAATACTTGTGTTCTTGTGCCAGAAACGGACAATGATGATGTTGACTGCCCTTTTCAAGCACAAACATCTGTGATGAAACCATTCATGTTGAACCGGTCTTTCGTCAACCGCAGCCAGGATCAAGTCGAGGCCTCGTGTACGCAAATTCATGTTTCTGTTTTGAATGTCCCTGTTCGTGATTACCGGGATCTAAATAGATCACCATTATCAGACAAGTGTTTCTCTGTGAGTACACATTCCGACAATCATGCTGGTGTTGATGGAAGTACTTGTGAAAAAATGATTCCAGATACAAATCCAAGATCACCACATACGAAAGCACCATGTCAAGTGATTTCACATGGGCCAGTATTCAAACCAGATCAAATAGGCCCTGATCTTGACGTTTCCACTCCTGAAGATGTAAAGCAAGAATCGACGCATAGAGTGAAAGAGAAATCAAATGGTCTATGCGCACACAAAGAGCGTGATGCAAACCCATCATTGGTGGTCCCACCTGGATCACTGCTTGACACTGCACAACGACCTTTAAACAAAGAATCCAGATCAGTTTTTAAAACTCAGACAGGTGAAGACTTCACGGACAAAGAGGTAGCCAGAGCCCGTTTCATGAAACAGTTTCTTATGAAGGGTTCAGAGGGTCGTGATTCTGAACTGACTAACCCGCCCTCTCAAAGTGTAATAGACAACAAACGGCAGGATGACTTGTCTCTGCCAAACTGTGAAGCAGTGGATCAGTCTAAACGTGCTTGTATTGTTGGAGATGAATCTGATGATATGAAGACAAAAGTATGGACGCTGTTTAAACTGTGTGCGTCACCTGTGGGTACTGCAATTCCTGATGAAGTGCCAGGCTCTTTTGCTGATACGCCATATAAAGATGGTACAGAGGTCCAACATGTCCAAGAGGCCAGCAATGAACATTATAGCATTGAAAGAGCAGTTGTTGCACCATCAGATTGGAATGATGAAGTCGATTCATCAAGGATGCATCTCTGTCCAAAAGAAGAGAGCATAACAGAAAGCCAAACTGCAGTAGGAATTGAGTCATGGCAAACTGATGAAGTTGAAAAAACAGATTGTGTTTCACGCAGTGAAGGTCATAATACACCATCTAGAATCAGAGGTGAAGAATTAGATGACAGACAGGCCTGGCTATTGGAAACATATGCTCATTCTGTGGTAGAGTCTGCTTGTCATGAGCTCCAAAGGAGTTATCTGAAAAACAGGCAAATGATTGCAGGTGACCCAGAGCTTACTAGTGTCTTTAAAACTATTGCAAAACCTGGACAGATATTGCTGACGGACTTAGCAATGAACTCTGAGACCACATCAGGCGCTGCTTCTTCAAGACAAAACATAGATTATTCAAATTCAATTATTGGCAGTGATGACGACTATGGCAACAAAGTCGAGCATGACGCCGGCAAGTCAACCAGATGTACTGATGATGCTGTAAAACCTACGTCGAACCCTATTGAATTCAACACAAGCACCGTGACTGAATCTACTGCTTTTCCTCTAACTACCGAGAACGAGTCAGACAGAAACCTGCAAGAATACTCAGAATCTAATCCAAAACTTCTTGCAGATTGCAGACAGAGCAATGAAGACAAACATCCCCCGATTCAGATACTAATAGAGGCAGCAGACAGCACCATTCCTCAGGAAAGTCTTCCTCCCACAGGATTTGTTCCTTATTCTCGGCTACAGATCCAAAGCAATGACTTCAGTCTCTCATTGTCAAGATGCCTATCTGCAGAATCTTTCAATTCACTGCATGTGAATTTTTCTGAAAGTAGGGATGATATATCTGATGGTTTTGAAGAAGACGACGAAGGTGACTGTTCCCAAGGAGTGCATGACCATCCTGATGACAAGTGTATTGAGTCTGAATCTGACATTTCTGTGGCCTCTAAAGAAATGAAAAATAAAGAAAACATGTTAATGGCAGACTCCACAAACTCACTGAGCTGCAACGTAAGTGGTGAAAATGAATATCAGGAATCAGAACATGTTATGGAGCAAGATAAATTGGGTAGGAGTATTGATAATTACAGCCAAACATTTGATTGTAATTTTAGAAATGGAAGACGCAGTCCTGAGTTTGCTTTTCAAACTGATGGTAACTACGAAAACGATCGTTCATTTGTCGAATCAGTTACAGACTCTCTTGCTTTTTCTGGACAAGAAAACTGGTTTAGCAGTACAATAGATCTTGAAGACAGTGACGATATGCAAGAGGAATCACCATGCATGTATGAAATCAATCAAAACCAGTTTGATACATGTATGACTGACGCTGACACCGCCCAAAACACCTACACCAGCCTTGGTTTAGTGGGATATTTGCCTAGGATCACAGAAGAGGCTGAGAATCTTGACCAGAGTATGGAACAGCCAGATAGTGAAGCGTTGTCAGTTGGGGGTGCTTCTGGGGCAGATGCCGTGCAAAGTCAGTCATCCTCAGAAACACAGAGCAGTGAAAAATCTAGCGTGGAATGTAGCTCAGAAGAAGCAGAATTTGGAATAGAGGTGTCACTTCAGCCCCTTCCAGCAAAGCGTGATACACATAAAGTCATCTTAGATTCATTGAGTCAACATTCTATTTGTGAGAAGCAAGACATGGAAGGATGCTTCCAACAGAAAAAGGCGAATATTATTGAGGTCTTAAATAACAATGTTAGTTCCTTTTATCCCTATTCTGCAGGTTATTGTGAATGTACCGATGATCGTTCATCAAACAGTTCACTTCTAAACATTGAAAACCAAGAAAATAAAGCATATGATCCTTTTGAAAAAACAGACATTTCCGTTGGTGACAAAGTGCTGCAGAAGAATACACCTTCCATGCAAGAGACAGATATCCAGGAAATAGAGAAAATGATGGCACACGATATTTTAGATGACACAGAGTCTGCAAATGACCATGAAATAGCATGCATCCTGAATGGGGAAATGACTCTGAATCCCGGTCAGAGCACGCCCACTTCTTCTGATATTCTGTCTGTATCAGAACAACTTTTGGTAGATGATATCGAACCAGAAAAATCATTCCGTAATAGTTATGCTTCTCAGAACGTTGTTGCAATTTCCCAAGATAGCTCAAGTACCCAGGACCCAGATGTAAGTGAAATCCCATTTGCCAAGGTATTGACAGAGAAGACGAACCCTACGATCTGTCTTTCTGAGGATAGTGTTTCAGCAACAGATTCTAAGCCTATTAATAGATTCCAACACTCTATATCAAAAGAGTCAAATACATCTGACCAGAGCCCTGAAAGAGTGATAGACACCTTGCTGCTGCAAAATGAAGATTCCAGCAAACGCTTAGACGATAATGCGAAAAGCTTTTTGCATGTTCCTCGCAAAAGGGAATATCTTGTGTCCAAAGACTTTTTGCTTAGACATAGTAGCTCATCAACAGAATCTGAGTCTTCACAGCCACGATCGCAGTCCCCCATTCCATCAGAGTATCAGTCACTGGCCTGTAGTCAACGCTCTTTACCTCAAGGGAAACTGGTTCCGGCACCAAGAAGCCTTTCACCAGTTCCAAGTGTAGTGCTTCTTTCAGACAGCACACACATTGAATTGCTGTCTGGTGCCAGTTCTCCTGGTGCTTCTTTGGATAGAACATCCCCACTTTCTGAGAATGCTCTTCCCAGAATTAATCTTCCAACCTCTTCTGAAGTTCCCAGTTCTCATTTGCCATCATCAGATTCTCCAATTTCAAATGATCATGCTTCAGACTGCGAAAATGCTGTCAATCAGCCAGTTATCCATCACGATGCCTCACTAAGTATTGGATCCATTTTGTATAATACCACTCATAACTCTGAAAGTGAATCAGC
>JAGGCT020001350.1:0-25000 GCA_017654935.2 Phymorhynchus buccinoides
GTGCTACATTCCTTTGAATATAGCAAATGCTTATATAGGCCCTTTTAATCGTACAAGTTTGTGTGCGTGTGTAAGAAAATCGTTGCTTCTCAAATTCTCATAATCCGGCAACACCGGTTCTAGGCAATTTAAAAATCCTGCAATTCAGGACATCCTGCAAGTACGAACATCCATGCATACATAGAAGGTTCTGCATTTCCCAAGTTTTGTTATGTTTTCCACACTTGCATGCAAGTGGGATTATTCATGCCGGGGCACAGCTTACCTTTTCGATTCAAGTGCCATATTCTATGGACTGTAAGGCAATACTTATTTTTTCATGACCGAGACCCCTGCACCAATATGATTACCAATTTACAAAGTAACTACAACTGTATGCATTACAAAACCAGATTTTAAAGAAATATAGGGGTGCACCTTATATGCGAAGCGCCTTAGTGCATAAAATATGATGCCTTCCAAATGGCAACTTGTTCCATTTCATACAGCGCGGGTGATCATGACTTCTACACACTGCATACATTACTGATGATCTTTCTCACCCTCTAATACATCGGCCTTCCAAGAAAATACATTCTGTGATTAAATCATTTTCCACAAGTTATTAGAACCATACCAATCTCTTTTAAACCCAACATATTTGACCATGAGGAATGTTGTTACACCACACAAGTTGCTGATTCAAGTATGTGCTACTTGCTGTACCACACCAGTCGAGTTGTTTTTTGTACCTTTGAGGTTTTTTTTGTACTGACGAGTTGTTTGGTGTTTTTCCCCCAGCAGAGTACATAATTGGACCTTGAGGTTTCAAAACTTCATCTGTAGAACCTCACTTGTTACACATACCATTTTGTATTTAATAAATCCAGTTCAAACGTGTGCTTTTCTTTCTGACACTTATTTCAAGACTGAACCACCCGCAATTTGATTAAAACCAGATGCAAATACATTACATGCTTTCTTTTTAAGTTTATTACCAATACATGTTTCCTTTTTAGGTTTATTACCAAGCTTGTCAAAATTCAGACACCTTTTTTTCATACCAAACAATGACAGTTGTAACATTTTCAACCAAGTCACCCTTTCAGAGCTCAACCTTTGCATCTCGGCTTTTATCACAACAAAGTTTAGTAGTTTATTCTTATTCTTCTGCGTTCCCGGGCCATAAGGCCACAATGGGTACGTATGTGTCCGTTTTCCAGTTTTCACTGGTGTCTTCGCTGCACTCAGCCAACACATTTTGATTTTGGAGTTTAGTAGTTTAGTTTCGGAATATCTGATTCGTAGTATGTTTTGTGTGTATTTTTAAACCAAGGAGTAAACACAAGCACATTTGATGTTGAGTATTTTCTTTTCAAGATTTTGGTTTTTAGTTTCCAAGGTTTATTTATGGAACTGCAAGTGTACACACCATGGGCGTTCCATGAGCTTTGAAATTTTTTAAACTCAGCTTAGTATGTGGACCTTTATGATACCCATGATCCAACACCATTGTTTAGTCATTTGTTTTAAGCGTTTGACCGGAGCTTAAAAGTTTCTGTACTTTTTTTTTCCAGATTGTTGTTTCAAGTTTATAAAACCTTATCATCTACCCCATTATTTAACTAATACACACACGAAAACACACGCTTCAAGTAGAACACCAATCCATATAAAATACTAAGTATCAAACATAAAAAGGGATGCGGAGAATGAACTTTGTAAAGAGTTGCACCTCGCATCGGACTCACCACCAAACTTGTTGAAACCACCACCACCCCCGCGGCCTCCGCTGAAATCAATAACCGGGGGTCAGTTTTCACGTCTTCTTCAACTCCAAACACATGTAGGGCACCCCTCTCCTTCCTCAGGGTGGGTGGGGTGGAGTTGTGAGGGGGGGGGGGGGGGGGGAGAGAGGGATGGAGGTGTATTGTCGAAAACCTTTTGTACCCTTTTTCTTTTGAAATGAACCCCTGAGCCAATGAAAACCTTTTGTACCCTTTTCCTTTGAAATGAACCCCTAAACCAGTTGGTTTTTTTAAACACTTTTTTTCATTAAATGATACAGGTATGTTTTCCCCTCCTCTCCTTTTAAAAGGTTCAAGTGTAAATGTGACACATGTGGCTCCAACTAAAGCGGAATTAAATAAGATCCAAGGGTTAGCGCTAATTGCCAAATGTCTATGCACAAAAACCCACCATAGACATTTCATTTCCAATTTAATTATCACAGCCTAAAGTGATCACTGAAGGCCTTATCAAGGCTGTGATCATGTTTAAAGCAAACTATACAAAAAAATCGACACTATTACGATGAAACATGCTATAAATGTGGTTTCTAACATACAGAAGGAAAGAAACAACCACTGAAGAACCTTGCATGAACTTGCTATATAGGCAATAGACATATTTACTACAGTAGATATGTAGTCAGGGCTCCCAATCATCCCGCAAAACAAGGCGTCCCAGGGACTCCACTTACAGCATAGAGGGTCCTAGAGGCGGGATAGAGGGTCCCGCTTGCATTGCGAATGCTAAAAAGAATTTTTCTTATGTATCCCTGGGGCCCCCTGCATTGCTTTAGAGGGTCCTTTAGTATTTTAGTACTTCATTGGGGGTCCCTGGGAGCCCTGGTTGTAATTTTCCTTTTTTTTTCTTTTACAAACTACGAGTATTTAAAAACAAAGCAAACAAAACAAACTGTATAGGTGTGTGTATAGCATTAATCCAGTCTGTTGTGTCCTACTTTGACTTGTGGACCGCAGAAGGCAGCTAGCTACTAGGACTGGGATAGAATTTGTCCAAGAGTAAAGATACCTTGCCCAAGGGGCATCCCCACTCTTGGCTAAGCGGAGTTTAGGAAAAGGGCTTTGGAGAAGGTACCCAAAGTCTTAACTTCAAAGTCTGCAGCACTACAGAGCCAAATGAAGAGTACAATGCCTTGAAGTTTGAGTCAGTCATCTACAAAATCTTAAAGGGGCACCCTGACGGATGAGTTTTTTTCAAGAAACACGTAGAGATCAACAAGAAAACACCATTTACAGAGATCGCAACTCTAACTTTTCTCTGGTTTTCTATAAATCAAATCATAAAATCAGCGATTCCTCCTTGGCGGAGGTGCTGGAAGTAATTCTTTCAGTGTAGAAGGCATGTGACTTCTCTTTTCTAATGGCCACCTGAATCACTTTGACCAAATCACAAAATTTCCACAAGCCTTTTTATATACAGTTTACCAAAGGTGTTTCCCTCACAACAAAATAGCTCCATTTTTTTTTTACTGCACTACACAGAAGAAAAAAGCTTCAACCGCTCGAGTGGCCTCCACCCACCCTGTCCAAAATGGCTTCTGTCTCTGGCAACTCCGCCAAGGAGGAGTCGCCATTTTGATGGTTTGATTTCTAGGAAACCAGAGCAAGGTGAATGCTCCAATCCTTGAAACGGTTGTCTTTCTGGTGATCTCAACGTGTTTCTTGCAAAAACTCATCCATCAGGGTCCACCTTTAACTCGCTTAGCACCACGGGCGAATACATACAACTTGCCCATGACAGTACTCTACACAGCACAAAAGGCGGATATATTCACTGCAAAGCACCCTGCCGTGTGCTATTTTTAGAGAATTTATCACTTACTATTCTGTTGTTAAAGCAACACATGTGCACTCAAAATAGTGCAGCGTCTTACTATGACTCACCCAACATTAGAAAACTCACCCAGTCTCTCTCTCACACACACACAAATTAAAAACATGATAAAGTTATTGCCCTTTTTAACTCATTGGAGTCATGACGACAGATAAATGCCATCAGAATTTCCGATTTTTTTAACGCACACAAATATTATTATTCAAGGGAGCTTACTGTTGAAAGTCACAGTACACACATTTATACTTCGATTGCTTCCCTTAGACTGTGACTCATAGCCATTTGGGCCTTATTTTAGCAAGTTTCATTGAGTCACTTAGCAACAGCTGTGTTCCTACATGCAGAGCTTAATCTAGGATTTCTGAAAAAGGGGGGCAGTCCCCCCCCTCATATCAAAAAAAGGGGGGCACTCCCCCCTATCCAACCCCACATCACATACATAAGATAAGAACCAGGAACCAGTCATTTTAGAACCGATGTCCCTTTGCACTGCCACTGTTGTTATTCTTTTCCGACGTTTTAGATGTAGAAGCCTTTTCTTCGAGGTCTTCACACTTGCTTGGAACAGGATTTTTTTATTTTCACTTTGCTTCCGCGAAAATCAAAATCAAACAGGTTCCCTGCCCGCTTCATTTTGAAGAACATTCAAGATGGCGGCCGAAACTCTCGCAACTTCCTGTCGGTAGAAGGAGAAGAACGTGATTGGTTGATTAACACTAACATTTTGTCAAGAACCAATGAAATGTCGAGAAATCCTTCACTCCTGCTCAAAACTTTCAGTTTGTCCAGACGACAGGTTTAGCAGACGACAAAGGTCTTCCCGCATCGATCGGTAAAAACTGCGGGCCGTTCTGCAAATGTGCGGGACTCGGCCCGCTCCCCGCGCCGATTATCGCGGGAAGGAACAAAATTTCGGGGGATTTTACCAATCCCGCGCTCTAGATTAAGCTCTGACATGTATTAACAAAATGGCGGCTACAAAAATCGGAGTCTGTTTTGGATACTGTACTGAGCATATTTGTTTTACACAAAAGAGATGAGTAAGCACACCAACTGTGTGCGTCCTTTTAGTAGACATGTGCCTTTCGCTTGCGAAGTAACTGTTTCTTCTATCGTGATAAATTATTTTGGTGGTAATTTTTATTTTTAATGGCTTGAAACTGTGGTCTGAGTGCGACTCCAATGAGTCAACAACTAATATTGGGCAAAAAAACATCCATAATAATATCAGACCTGTTTACCCTTATAATGAAAAACCCGGAATTTGCCACAAAAACCCCCGGAATTTGAGAACAAAAACCGGAATTCACATGATCTGTACACGACTCGCGATAAAGCGGTTTCTTCTTCTTCTCCTTTCCGCGAACATCGGCGTCGATTTTCAATATTGCTCAATTTCGCCAGAAAAGTTTTATGGCTCAATTTCGCCAGAAAAGTTTTATTAGTAAATTCAGTCACTAATTCTTAGTCAATTTTAGTATAAAACAAGCTGGAAAAAGCAAAATACCTGGAAATGTCCACGATGGGACAGAGAAAAATCACTCGGCCGCGGACCGGCGGATGCTAAGTTGCAACTCGGCGCCATCGCGATCAATTTTGACTTCATTTTCCGTTGAAAACTTCAAAATTCTCACATCATCGTATTTTCCAGTGATAATATAATCTAAATTGACTCATTTCAAGCCCTAATTACAATCTCTACCATTAAAAAACTGCCTGGAAAGCTCTTCGAATTGACAGTAAAAGTCTGACCGCCATTTGCTCAGTCCCGAAATAGATCGACCAAAATAAAAACATTAATTTCACCCCTTTAACCAATGAAAATGCAGCATTTAATGCATGTGACGTCAAGCACAACCCCTTTTCTGATGACGTAGTGTGTTAGGTACACGTTTCGGTCAACCCTTGCATCTTTTACTACGAACGGAAACAAATAATAGACGGTTTTTCGAAATCCGGAATTTTCAGCGTTCATCCGGAATTTACTATTTTACCCGGAATTTTAGCAAATTTCTGGAATAATTCTGGCTAAACCGGAATGGTAAACAGGTCTGCGCTATATAAATCTTCTTAATAAATAAATAAAATAAACCTGTTCGACCAATGATCACACATCCAATGAAGAACATACCATTGACCAAATACGCAAGTTGGAGCCACATGTTTTTAAGCTTTCCGTGCTGTGCATTGTACACAATGTCATTCGGAAAACCTTGTGTTCAGAGACACCTTTATGATAACATTCTGACCAAGTGTTCAGACCTTTTCGGTTTCACACACACGAACTCAATTTGCCAATGGTAAACCTGTAGAGTTCCTACATCTTTGCTAGCAAGGAAGCTCACTGGACACTAACACAATATAACCAACCAATCGATAATCATTTCCAGAAAGTAAAAAAACGCACAAAGGTCATAACACAAAGAAAAAAAAAAATCTCTCTTCTAGACTAATTGTTTCCAGCATGGTCCTGCAATCGTAGCCTTACATGGCAAACATCATAGAATATGGAGGAACAGCCACAGTAGTGCAGCCACAGTAGTGCAGGGTTTTTTTTAAAGGTCTACTTAGTGACATAAATGAATCGCAATGTTTAGTTGTTGCTTTATTTTCTAGTACTACACACACACACACACACACACACTTGAGTCCGACTCCAATGCATTTGTCCAGTAGAATCTCTTGCAAATTGATCAAAAGCACTACCACATTTTACGGACTACAGTGGTACCTCCCTTATAAGACCTTCAAAAATCATCCAAAATGAGGTCTTATTGGCCACTGCAACTAGGGTTATTAACACCCTTGACGGCAAGAATTAAGCCCTTGTTGGTCAGCATCCAAAAGAGCATTCACTCTTGCAAAAGGCAGCCATTAAGTGGCCTCAAATAGGGTTATTGGCGAGATATTCCTATGTTTCGTCAGTACTTAACCATCTTCCCCCCCACCCACCAAGGGCATTCACTCTTGCAAAAGGTGTTCTTTGCAGCAGCCAATAAGGGAGGGGTCTTATAAGAGGTAATTTTAATACTTACAAAGAAGGGCAATGTCTCAGAGAAGTAGGTCTTGTGTGGGAGGGAGTCCTTACAATGGGAGGTCTTGTAAGGAAGGTTCCACTGCATAAGAATTTTGCGTAAAATGTGGGCGTGCACTATGGTAGTTTTCCAGATCCTGCATTCAATGGGTCCACTCCATGGTCAATGGATTTGCTTCCTCAGATCTTGATGGTATTTGTCCTTCCTTGCCTTTTTTTGAGCCCATGTCTTTGGTCTTTAAGAAACAACCAATCCATGGCACGCTGGATTGAAGAATTAGCTGCAGTGCGGAAACATCTTTAAGATGCCAAGAGTTTGCTCGTGTCAGAGCATTGTTTTAACCCTTTCACCACCAGCCTTTTTCAGCCAATTTTTTTTTCAAACTTAACTGGGACACACAGACAGACAGACACACACACAAAAGAATAATAAAAAAAATAATTTTTAAACACAGCAAGCTTGTGCCTCATTATTTTGTTCCGGACAGGACAACACCTTTTCAATGGCAATATAAGGCCTTTCCTTATCTCCCCAAATTAACATCAAATGGTTATTGGATAACAGAACATACTTTCATCGAATCATTCCTTTTAGTGACATGGATGTTAAATCGGTATGGTGCAGAAATGTAACATTGCAGCGAAAAAGTAAAAATCAGTTTTTAGAAACTAAATAAAAATAAACACTGAAACACTAATTTACCGATTTTAAAGGATAACAATTATTTGTTCACACACACATACCAAACAAAAAATAGCCAAGAAAACTTTCCTTTATCTAGATATGAATGTTAAACAAGTCAACTTCTTCTTCGCTGATCAATCAGATGGAGATGCCTGCTATGAGGCCACGGCTTTACAAAACTGGCATTTGCAGACTCTTTAGTTGCTGCCGGCTAGGCTTCCAGAGGCGGGAAATGCGAATGACTCAACCTCTTGGAAGCGCCAAAAACAAGTGGGAAAACAGAGTGGAATTTGTGCTCCGTATGTTTTCGTCCACTGCTTCTAAACAGACTTTCGATTTGCCAAACATTTTGGTGTGAGCATACATAGGTGTGTGGTGAACAGCATTGTGTGAACAGTGATTCGAACCAAAAGCTTAAGTTGTGGTGTAATTAGTGTTAATTAATAAACCACGCTTTGTGTACATTATAGCAGTCAGGGTTGGAATAGAACAGCAGTGCGCGCTATTTTAAAGGCCTAGGTTTTTCCCTCAGTACCACAGATTTATGTGGCATTTTCCTCGGCGTGTTCTGTCTAAAGTAGCCAGTGTTGATAAGTGTGCTTTTACATATAAGTTCTAGAGTCATCTTGTGTTTAAAGTGTGTAGTTAGTTAGTTGCTCAGTCGAACGGTAGCTGAGCAATTTAAATTGAAAGACAACTAGTGTCAGTGTGTAGTTTCTCCACAGCACAAAGCAAAGAGGAACACTCTTTACTAGGCTATACTCTTCAAGCCACCAAGCCTTGCTGCACTGCTGCGCGCGTGTGTAGTAAGCAAGCTGCCAGCGACCAAATAGAACTTTGGCTGTAGCAGCCCACTTGTGAAATCCTGCCTGCGTGCTACCTTTGCTGCCGCGTGAAGTCTTGCTACGGTCAAGGAATGGGAGGGAGGGATGGATGGGGAAGGAAGGAGATGCAAAAGAGGAGGAGGTGAGTGGGTTTCACGATAGCGCATATGTGGGAACTAAACGATCCAAATTGAACGGCCGTGAGGCCCACATCAAAGCAGCATTCATGTGGAGATTAGTTAGGTTTCCGTACAGCTTTTCCCTCAGCGGTGTAGGGTCTGGCTGGCCACATTCCTCGTCTGGGGACATCATGAGGTCGGCAGTGTTGCAGGACATGTTCTTGCCGACTTGCGTTCAGGGAAAGCCTTGAAGCACTGAATACCGTGTAGTAAGATGCGCTTCTTTCTCTCATTGCTGGATGCAGTATAGATATCAACACTGTTTGATCTGCGGGGGCAGGTTTTTTTCTCCAGATGGTCTAGGACATCCACAGGCGTCTGTTTCTTCTCTCTTCATGCCTTTGCCACCAGCTTATTGCATGGGTGCAACTACACAAAATGAAAAACCTGAAAGAGCGGGGTCCAGGGGTAATGTCCCCCTGCAGCTGAAGCAAAAATTGATTTATGAAGGTATTTTAGTTTGCTTTTTCTACAATTTATACAAATGCTTATTTTAAAGTATTTGAAAAATACAGTGGACACACAAAGATCTTGTTCAACACATTTTTTTTTTAAAGGAACTTTTTTATGGCAAAATTCAAAAACCGGAAATCCTTGTATAGCAGGAAAAGTGGCACCCCTGTTATTGTCTGTCTTGTTCCAGAGCAACAGGATGCAGGAGAAACATAATGGCTGGTACCCACGTGTCGTCATATCCGGCCACAAGGAGCGCCATATTATGGGAGGCCGCCATCTTAGTCCTTACCTTTTTTTGAAAAATGCCAGATCGATGCTGCGTATTTGGCTGTTCCAATTCGAAACTTAATCTAACTGTATTTATAACATCTGGATGTTTTCTTTACACATTTAGATAACATTTTCACTTTGTTTACACACAAATAAGGACTAAGATGGCGACACTTCCGTTGGAATGGTCGAGATGCGCACGCAGGTGGGTTGGAGCCATTCTTCTGTCGATGATGATTTCTATTTTTAACTTGTCATACCCCCAGCTGTCCAGTTATTAATATTCAAAGCTATGACCTTTTTTTTTTAAAGTGGAGGTAAGATTTCAAAGTAATCCAGGAAGAGAAATCGTGGGGAAAAACAAAACAAAATTTAAACACACATTACAAAACATCACAATAAAAGTTCTGCTTGAGTGGTTCATTTTCACCACTCAGCATTGAAGATGTAACCATTTTTTATTCACTGCTGATAAACCTAAAACTTTTCCTTCGTCCACAACCTTCAAAACAAAAAACACACACACGTACATTTTAAATGTTCAAAACAAATGAAACAAGACCGAACCACCACATGGACTCGCTCAGCTCATACGTGTGTGCCACATTATTCTACACAATGTTGTCAGTCTATGCTGTCAGCTCTTCACTAGAGCTTAGAGCAAAACTTGACCTTTCTTTTTTTTACATCACAATGATGTCTTTTCGTTATGACGTCATAACCATGATTCCTCTAGGCTTAGCTAGAGGAATTTAAAGAGCATAACCTTTTGTACTCATGAATTTAAATAAATCCCTGAAGCAAAAATAATAACTGATTTCCAACCAACTTGTTCTATTGACTTTTAAATAACAATTTGGTCAGGGCTCCAAATCGGGGTCCCAGGGACTCCTTCACTTACAGAATAGAGGGTCCTAGTGGCGGGATAGAGGGTCCCAGTGGCATTGTGAATGCCAAAAAGAATTTTTCTAGTGCATCCCTGAGACCCCCTGCACATTGTTTAGAGGGTGCTTTAGAATTTTAGAATTTCCCTGGGAGCCCTGTTGGTTGTGCTATATTTTGTAGTTTCTGAAAAAATTGCTATATTAGTCTTAATGAGACGGTGACCACACACAAACATCAAATTTTAGTACATAGATGAGACTTCGCTCGTCAAAAAGGATATAGAACTTGTACATTTCAAAAACTGGTAAAAAAACACACCACCAAACAACCAGTTCACCAAATACAAAAGACTTCTCCCCAAATATCTGACACAACACCACATGAATGATTATGTATTACGTCCAGTGAGCCCCAAGCTAAACCTCAACGCGCAAGTTTTCAATTTGCTCCAACACAAGCTGTAAACCAGATTTCACCCCTAGCCACCTGTGGGGATGATGAAACATGAGTCAATCAAAGCATCAATCACATAAACAGCAGATTCTGATAATGTATTCGCTCTTCACTTTCTTTAAATTACCGAACACCTGCAGCGTAACTAGTAACCAATTCAGCGCTTCAATCAGTAATCCTATGTGTCGTACCATTCATAACTCAATGCATTCAAAGTCATCTAATACGTCAAGATTCTAATGTGTTTGTACCATTATTAACCCAATGCATGCCACACCAAATAAAAATCAAGTCAAATGTGTTCATACCAATAATTAATAACCCAACGCATTTTATTACCCAAATCAGACCACCATTCTACCTTGCATGTAACTTCATTCTTACGTCCTGTAGCTCTCGACTTTACAATAATTGATATCAAGTGAAGGTGCAACCCAAAGTCAAATTAAAACAAACCATGGCATATTAGCCTTCTTTTCGACGATTTTTTATATCACAATTCATTCACCTTTCCTTTGACTGTTTTTATTAACCAGCAACAATCTCGGTTTGTTTGACATAAATTAATATTAATTATCTTCAAACATGCGCATCTTCTATTTTCGATGACCGATAACAATGAACCTTTTTTCAAACAACAGCAACCACTATCACCGTGATACTGTTACCACTTACCATAAGAATGTACATGTAAATACTCAGTCAAACCTTATTCATTGGCATGCAAAGCGCATCTTTAACCTTCTTGAAAACCCATTTATAAACCATGGTAACCAACAGACATTTTACAAGTTGATGTATCTGTGACATGTTTTGATACCTTGAATAATGCAAAATGTCACAATTCATGTGTACGTTTCCCTTAGACGAAATTTTGTCTAAATAAACTGGACTAAATGAAACACTGTTAAAGACTGGTGAGTCACGATGTAAAACATGCAACCTGTACATAGTTCTACAGTTGCCAAGGTTCCCAAGGACGGTTTTGGTATTATAACTTGCAGGCATGAAAGTGGGGGGAAGATCAAAAAAGAGGAAAAAATGCAACGACAAATCCTTCCACCTGGATTTTCAGCTAACGTCCGAAGTTTTGTTGAGCGGGAGGCAGAACGTTCCCAACAGCTAACTAACGTCAGAAGTTTTCTTCAGCGGGAAGGGGGGCTCATCTCTTCAAAAAAATTTTTTTATTTTCTGCGAAAAGCAGAATTCTTTCATGCCTGAACTTGGAACCTGGGCAGATAGTACCGCTTGATTTACAACTGCTCCCTTGAAACTAGTCTCAGCACCAGATCTCTTGATACAAATCTTAAAAGTAAAAAAGTCATGCTTACCCATAGTCTCCTCCGCGGCCACCACCACCTGAAATAAAATAATAAAATTAATAAGAAAAATAATAATCATGAAAAAGAAGTAGTTGCGTATAAACTTTTACATTTTACTGGTATTCATAAACATTGAGATGAACACCCTTATTCCAGCAGAAATAACAGGGGTACAGGTCACTGACATGTTTGCCTTAGTTTTCAGCACAAAACTTGGTGCTCACCTATAAAAAAAAACCTGTTATGTTTAGAGCTTTTATTTCACATTAAACAGGCCACAGCCTGATTATACATGAACTCTGCTTCAGGCATGCACCTTTACATTTTTTTAAATGTTTAGAAACAGTATGACAGAAAACACAATCACAAAGCTATTTTCAAATTAATACACACAAAAAACTTTGGTTTTCCTGAACCATGCAAGAATTTGTAAAGAATGAGTTCCATTGCTAACAAGCTATTCATTTAGAATCACTAAGAATTATAGAGAATGTGTTCCATCGCTGACAAGCTATTCATTTAGAATCACGTAAGAATTATAGAGAATGTGTTCCAACGCTGACAAGCTATTCATTTACAGTGCAATGTTACATAATTATGTAACTCTTCAATGTAGTAAGCGTATCCACCGTTTCATTATGTCATTTATTAATCTAACATTGTATCTAGGTTAAATAACAGGCATACAGGCATGGTACTAGAGCTCACAAAATATTTTGGGGGGTTCAGGCCATGCTGTCTCTCGGTAAGGTCAAGGTAACTAAGAGCTCTTTATGGTGATCAAGGGGCAATTCCTCTTGAAGTTGAATGCATAATCCCCCGTGGAATATCAGGGGGTCTTTTGTATAAGTAGTTCTTCCACCTTCTGGAAGTTCTGTGCTTGTAACTTCCTCTAATCTGCCACTCTCTTTGACTGTGCCTTTGCTTACTGTCATCTAGCCTACTATCTTTCTGCCTTACCAGTCAATTCTCCTGCCCTTTTTCAAGAAACACTTTCAAAAAGATTTCCTCCTGCCGAAGTCAGACTTGCTGGGCCTATTTCTTAGGCGCATAACGCATCTGCGCTCATAAATGACAGGAAACTGTCTGAGCGATCGAAAAGAAGAAGAACGTACAAAACTTAAAAATCGGGGGAAAAGGAATGCTCTCAAGCTTAAAACCTCCTCTAAAATCTGCTTTTCTGTATTCGTTTTCCTCTGAATTCAGAGAATTCGCTGAAAAGTACCATGCCCGGGTAGTTGGCCTTTACTTTAGGGGCCCTCACCAACACCAGCAGAGCTCACATCCTTTGGGCCGAAGAGAGTGGAGATGTACCTTGAGGAAAGCATTTCCACTATAAACAAACTCTAGCCCAACCCTCCAGGACAGCGGCTGCACCCCCCCCCCCCCCCCCCCAGTCGGAAATGACACACCAAGTATGCACATTACGGCTAGGTAAGGAAGGGAATACAGTGGAACCTTCCCGCTAAGACCTTCCCGCTAAGAATTATGTGACCCCCCACAAAAAACCCATTTTTTTTCCTCCTCCTTATCAGGACTACCAAGTGTCCACCTCCCGATTAAGACCCTTCCCTTTCTTGGATGATTTTTCAAGATCTTAATAATAGAGAGGTTTCACTGTACTTATACATAAACTACTCGACACTCACCAAATCCACCGCCATCTCTGCCCCCGTAGCTGCCGCGGCCACCGCCGGATCTGTCGTAGTCAGAACCACCACCACCACCCCCACTCCCGTACCGCCCCCCGCGCTCACCCCCATAGCCCGAGGAGGAGCTCCTGTCGCTGCCTCCATAGCTCTGAGACCCTCCTCCACTGCCGCCGCCGCCGCCGCCACCGCCGCCGCCACCGCCGCCGCCGCCTCCTCCTCCGTATCTGCTGGCAGAGCCAGAGCCACCACTGAAGCCACCCGCTGGAACAGAACAAAACATCAATAATAAAAAAAGTCCATATGTACGAGCGTCACAAACAATGCAGACACTTTTGCTTCAAATCGTATCGACTACAAGCTCTCTCTGCTCTGTTACAAGTCCCTGAATGGTCTTGCTCCTTCTTATCTCACTGATCTCCTGAACCTTTACACACCTCTTAGACAGTTACGCTCCTCTTCTGACACTTCTCTCCTCCAGATCCCTCGTTACCGCACCAGGACTCTCGGTGAACGTTCCTTCTCTTTTCAGGCCTCCTCTACTTGGAACAAACTCCCTCTTCCTCTCCGTTCTGCCAACTCCCTTTCTTCATTTAAGTCTTCCCTCAAAACCACTCTCTTCAAATCGTAGCCTGCTCTGTTCTTTTGGAAAGTAATTTTTGTCCCTTCTCTGCGCGTGTGTTTGTGTGCAGTGTGTGGTTTGTGCGGGCGTGTGTTGTGGTGTGTCGTGTGGTGTGGTGTGGTGTGGTGTGGTGTGTGGTGTGTGTGTGTGTGTGTGTGTGTGTGTGTGTGTTTTGTTTGTGTGTGCGCGTGCATGTGTGTGTGTATGCGAGGAAATGTTTGACATTCTCATATTTTCTACTGCTTGTTGTTGTTGCTGTTGTTGTTTGTCTTTGTTTTGGGGGGGGGGGGGGGGGGGGGGGGGTATTCATTTATTTGTTTATTATTGTAAGCGCTTAGGGCTTGTTTAAGATTAAGCGCATATAAATGCTCATTATTATTATTATTATTATTATAAATCTAGTCTACTGGAGGAATTTCTGTTAAAGCTTTCATTGCCGAATTGCACCTAATTACATTAGTCTGGGCATCAGAACACGACTCACGCAGAGATCACTTCAAACTTAACCGGTGCAGTCACCATTTTTAGAGCACCTGGTCCCTTCCTGATTATATTATTCTGGGGCATCGGAAACGACTCACACACAGATAACTTCAAAGCTAGCAATTGCAGTCTTCAGTTAATGACGCCCATTTTTAGAGCACCTTGTCCCTTCTTTCCGAACCCTTCATTATGAAACTGAGAATTTAAAAAAAAGCCAACCCACACCAAAAGGACACAATTTCTATACGAATGACAAGTTATTACCGACAACTCCAACAGCACACATATACACTTTAGCCAGTAACAGATGAGGAGCAATTGTGTCCCTTTGACAACACAAATTTATCTAGCCTACCATATTTTACGGACTATAAGGTGCTACTTTTTCCCCAGACTGAGAGCCCTGCGTCTTATAATGTGACTAGTAAAATAGTAAGAAACTATAATAACAAAATCCGAATTTTGTGTAAAATTTGGCCTTATAATCAGGTGCGCTGTACAATATTCTAAATAAAATGTCCATTTCTATCTTAGTTGTAAACACATCATTACGTCCACCATTTCAAAAACAAAAGCCCCTATGGCCCAGTTTGATAATAAAACATGATAGGTGTATGGAATAAACTTGAGACGGGCAAGCATAGTTCAAATGGAGAAGGCCTCAAAAAGGGCTCAACACCGCTCTCCACAGGGTACAATGTCCCAAAGCACCGGTCACAGGCCATTGACCTGTTGAATTTGAAAATGTCCTATTGTGATCAGTTTCTCCCCTGTCAGGACAAATTTCTGATTACCTTTTTAACACTGGCACGCTTTGTCTTACTTGTTTCTGCAAGAGCCAGGACATTGCCCTATTGATTTGTCTAGTCTCAGGAGTTTGTCCTATCACTTAAAGATCCTGGGTACATCACCGATGGTGCCCGACTTACACTGGTCGTAGGAGCCACTGCTGGCACTGCCGCCCTGCCCGTAGGAGGTGGTCGAGGCGGGTGGGGGCTGGCTGTAGCTGCTGGGCTGGCTGTAGCTCCCGGCCTGTCCGTAGCTGGGAGGGGCCTGGCTGGACTGCCCGTAGTCTGCACGCCACAGGACAGGCAGTAAATCATCAGGGTAATGGACGGACAGTGCCCGAGTCAATCGGATCAACTTTCGCAAAGGGGATGGTAGAAAAGCACACAGACATGTAGCCAAAAATGGCAGGGGTAATAATCATTTTACAATGATTGTCGGGTCAGCTTTCCGTTCTGGCTACCTACCACTTTTTATGTGGATTTGTTCCAAAGAACATCAAACGACAATTGAACTGGACTGCTGGTTCCAGGGTCTGCCCGGGTGTGGCAGTAAGTTGGGACTTGCAATAAATGGTGCGAGAATAACACCACTGGAGGGCCTAGAAGAAAGTAAATGTGTGCTTTTCTATCATCCACAATTTTTAAAACTCAAGCAAGAAAATGTCAACACTACAATGTACTAACTAAAGGTAACCTTTACAGAAGGAAATTTCCTAATTAAGCAACCTATCTCCCAACAAAACTAAATCAGATCAACTTACTATGCACAATAAAAATGACACTATCTTCCTGATAGTTTTAAATTAACGAAACCACCACACGACTAATTAACAAATCACCTACACAACCTTGCCTTCAAGCAGCTCAGCCCCGCCCAAACGCTAAAGCTGGGCTCAAGAAAGCAAGGCGCAAAGCCGGGGTAGGCGTCAAGGAGATAAAAACGTCCCGAGACCTACCTTGGGGCTGCGAGTACTGCTGTCCATAGGAAGAAGAACTGTACCCTTGGCTTTGTTGGCCGTAGCTCTGCCCACCATACTGATCATACCCCTGTTGGCCCGTGGCACCTGCCGGGTACAACAACGCTATACCATCATTAACTGAAGTCCCTTGCGCCCATCTGGTCTCCTCCCCACAACCGATTCATCGTCAAAATGCTGATTCCCTGCGTAATAACTCTCTTGGTTCTTCCGATCTCTCCCCACAACCGTTTCATGGTAAAAATCGCCAATTCCCTTACACTGATACAACACTAATACGAGAAACGGGCAAACATTGACCGCATTCAACTGACGTTTCTATTGTATTGATGATCCATCAACTTGTGGAACATGTGTCCAGCACCAAACAAAAAATTCTAAGCTTAGCAATAATTTTTAAAAAAGAAAACCCCCCAGTGTATTTGCTTTCTTTCCAATTTGATGGCAAAAGTGTTTCACGTTTCATTCTCATTTCAAGCCTTTTCAATCTGCAACTCAAAAGTAACCACAACATCTAGAAACAAGTAGTTATGCATACGTCAAAGATTACAGTGGTAAACGTTTTCAGATTCACTTGGCTTTGATTGCGTCATTTAGATTAACATAAATAAAAGCCATAAAGGCAGTGAAGGTGCAAATTTTACGGATTTTTATTTTGTTTTTGAAAAAAAAAAAATGCTCAGAAATTTAAAAAATTTGCTAAACGAGACTTTGAACCCCTTTGAAGTGGAATTTAAATTGCGGCTTCAGGTGACGAAAAAGATTTAACAAAAAAAGGTGAGAACTGTATTCTTGAAACTACAGTAATCAACAAAAGCGTATTTTTAGCTGAGAGACGATTTGAAACGATTTTTCAGCAAAGATACCCTGAATCAACCCTTTAACATGTCTCTCTTCAACTTTTAATCAGGCAAGAATGGTCAACGCCTAAACAGACTTAAAAACTCATCAGCTACAATATTTTTATCTCTCAAAGCGTAAGAAAACAGAAAATTCTACTGATAACAGCCACCTCAGACTAGTGCAAAAATAAAAGCTCAAAGCATTCCTCAGAAACTTTTTCCCATTACAGTTTGAGGTGTCTATAAGTGAAAACAACCATTTTTCTGTGAAAACCTTTCTAAAAAATTGATGCACTAAGTTCAGCCACAATTAAAACCGCATATCTAATACAAATGATCATCAAGGTTTAGTGCGATTCTCTGAATATTTCATAATAAACTATGTTCCCAAATAATTCCTTTTTAGCGTCAATTAGTACAGTCAGACACAAGTATTTCAAGCTTGTTTTTGAACATACACACCCAGACCAATTCAATAAAATAAAAATTCATGTTTCTCACTTTCAAAGTGACCACATGCGACAATCACTTCCTTCTGTTATGGTCAATGTCTCCCGTGTTCCTCTGTTCTTACCTTTCATGTAGCTCAGGATCCAATACCAACATCTACGTTTGAATTAACTAAAAAACATATGGGAGAAAACGAAAGACCTGTCATTAAACTCATAAACTTTTCACTAACATACCTTCACGAAAATCCAATAAACAATACATTATAGCGACTACTTGTCTAGGGTTTGATTTGAAAGCACATGATCTGAATAGCAGAGTAAAGGTGGATAATGAAAAGGCAGAAAGGACTGCAGAAAGCAGCATTTCTTCTTCCTTTAAAGAAAAGCACAGCACAAAAACACAGCAACACATTAGTTTCAGTGCCAAGATTACTTGCAGAGAACAACGAAGCTGACCTTTCCTTGCACTGACAAGTCCTATAATCATCCTGAACCAAACTCTTTCAACTTACTTGGTGAGGTTGTTCAATTCCTTTTTTGTGACGATAAGGAGATTTCAAAATTATTTATAACATGCTTGTGAAATGCTATATTTCCTAGAGACAGAGTAAAACATTTTTTAAAAGAACATAACTTGAGCCAAAAGTCATGTTTTTTATTTCAAATTTAAATGATTGCTCTCCCCTAGATTCTAAATTATAAATTTATATAGCGCTCGATCTTGAAGCATACATGAAAATGAATCATCACTGCCAATTAAAGAAACCTGATGATTAACACATTTTAAAATTTATATTCTGCACAAATATTTCTTTAAAACATGGTGAATAATTCTGTTTTGATTCTGCAAAGCAGTTATGAATTGAAAGTATCCTAAGAATATTGTGCAAATTAAAAACAAAACATGAGGAAATGAATTTCAAATAGAAAGCATTATCTGATCTCCAATCAACGTTTCTTGTAAACAGGAGATAATAGGGGAACATAAAAGTATCTTTTTTTTCTTTCTCTTTTTCGCGCACGTGCGTGCGTGCGTGCGCGTGTGTCTGTCTTTCTGTGTGAATGGGAATATTTGTAGTTTTATTTCGTTGTAAAGTGCCATGAATAGAATTTTTTTTAAATAAGTGCCAATTATTATTATTATTACATGAAAATGATTACAAGCAACAACACATTGCAATGAATCACATTGTAATGAATGTGCAATAAATCCCCAAAAGAAAATTTTGTATTTTTTTAAAAAAATTCTGATACATAGTAAGGACATACACACTGCAGCGAAAATCAAAGCAGCAAAAAGGTGACGATCAAGCAACCAAACCAAAGAGAGAGAGAGAGAGAAAGAAGAATGAAACCAAAGAGAGGAAAACAGGCTGCACAAAGTGGCAGAGACCTCGAGCCTCACCGTACGACTGCGGGGCGTATTGAGTGGGGGCTGCGGGAGCAGGAGCAGGAGCAGGGGCCGGGGCAGGGGCCGCCGCTGGCTGAGCGTAGGCGCTCTGGTCGTAGCTGTAGCTGCTCTGGTCGTACGACCCTTGCTGCAAAGCGTGTGTGTGTCGGGTTAGTACTAGCTCTGAGCTTAACGCTGCTTGGAGTATTCACTTCATAATAATGGGAATTTATATAGCGCTCTTTCTCACATGAGCTCAGTGCGCTTTATATTGATAACAAGATCATCAACCCTTTCGCCGCCAGCCATATTTCAGCCAAAAATTTACTTGGGTAGAGAATAAAATCTTCTTAAAATAAGGTCTATCGTTACTTCCCCAAACTGAGACAATAGGACTTCGTTTCTTCACATTGAGACAATAGGGTCTTTGGATAATAGACCTCAATCTGATGCCTATCTTGATAGGTGTTAAATCACTGTGGTGCTAAAATGCGACTTTGGCGGTGAAAGGGTTAAAGGCAAACAAATAATGAATCATTACAGGGATGTGAGGGGCCGTCAAAGTACTCAAACAAGATTTTCACAAAGTTTTTTCGAGGCTCGTCTACACGGATCTTACTGTCCAATTCCTGTCAAAATTCGTGTTGGCATCCTTTGTCAATCTCTTCTTTCCTCACATCTATGGTGTGATAAATAATTTTCATGGAACAGTCACTCCATAGCTTTGAAAACATCCAAATCTTCCTTCGAAATCATAGCCGAACACATAAAAATAACGCATTGCCATCGGATGTAACTGGCCAACCACAGAAAAGCTTACGAAATTCAGTCAAGGGAATGTACTCACGCTACAAACTGCTTTCGTTTTCACTGTGAGTGCGTGAAGAAAGTCTACCGAACTCGACAATCTGTATGATCGTCTCTCTCTCTAAACATTTGTTTGGTTTATTGTTGAATAGAAAAAGCGCATTTACGTGCTTACGCGTAGCTCTCACATCCCTGTCATTAGAAAGTAAAATAAACACGATGATTGCACACAACTTTTCAACAAAGAAGCTAAAGTTTTCTAACACTAGCTGACCACTAAAAGTCAAATGCGATAAATGATGGCATTTATTTCTGTTGTTGCTTTTTATGGTCATTTAGAAAGAAAAAAGTAGTACTTACATAATTGTCTTTTCATATTGATCATGTTATGTATAAAAAAAATGTTTTAAGGCATCATTTAGCTATAACAATACCCAGAGTTAGGAACAAAATGTTCTTCCGTCTATTTCAATGTTTGTAACAAAATTTGTAGCATTTTCCATCAGCTCCTAAATATCTTGAAAGCATTTATTTATTTTTATATTTTATTTTTAAATATAAAAGTGCTAACAGTAACACCTTTTTGTTTATAACTTGACCAGCATTTCAATCCTCTAAAAAAACATATTCAGGAAAAATACATTTTCGTAACATTTTTTCACAACTCCTACCACAGCTGAAATCAGCTCCCTTCAAAACTACGTATAAGTAAGCTTGTTTGTTTGTTTGTTTTTAACCTTACCGATGCAGCCGGCTGTTGGCCGTAACTCTGGGCGTAAGAACTGGCATCTGCTCCCCCATAGCCAGCATAACTGTAACTGCAAAGTAAAAAGGAAAATGACATTATTTCTTGCTAAATCGATCATCTCATTTCAATGTGCTCAACATAACAGAGCCGACATCTCTCTGACTTAATGCTTTGGTGGTGTGTGTGTGTGTGTCTTTGTGTGTGTGTGTGTCTTTGTGTATGTGTGTGTGTGTGCATGAAGCCACGATTGTGCATGTGTATGTGCGTGTGTGTACATGTGTTTATTTCTGATGCCATAATGGGTATTCATCAAACAATCGGACGAGTCTTTGAAAAAACTAGGATATGTAGTTTTTCAAGAGCCTGTGAGTGTGATAAGATTGTCTGTATTAGTGAGAAGCAGCAGTACTGGTAACTTTTCAATAAAATTAATATTTTTCACAATACATGCAAGTAACTTACCCTTGCTGAGTGGCCCCAGCTTGGCCTGTGTAACCGTATTCTGAAAAAGAAATGGAAAAACCTTTTATTTATTTTTTGTTATTCATTTAAAAATTGAAGCCCCTCTATTCGAGTAAGCAAAATTGAAATGGATTAACAAGTTTGGATATGTAGCATTTTCATGGCACTTAACCATTTCGCTGCCCGCCATTTTTCAGCCAAAAAATACCATTAAACTTAACTGGGTACATGTAGATAATTTTTTTTCCTGAAATATTGGGAATTCCTCTGTGAAATGTAAACATTAGGCCTATCCTTACCTCCCCAACATAAGAAAAATAAGGTCTTCAGATAACAGACCCTCATTTAAAGCCTTTTAGTAATACGGGTGCTAAACCATTGTGGTGCATAAATGCGACATTGGCGGTGAAAGGGTTAAAGCGATAACTCCTGATCTCAAGAATCGTGTCACGCTAGTCCGACACATGCGACGCGGCATGCGATGTGTGCTTCTTCGCACAATAGGAAAAAAAGAAGGGATGGAGTGCTGTTATCGGCAGCAGCAACGCGAAATGAGGCCACAAAGTCTTGCTTCCCTCCTTCTATACTCAAACCATATTGACAGTCTGATAAAAGATCATTACACACTAAATGACTATTTGAAGCATCACGAACTAAGCTTTCACACATCTTGCAAACTACTGATGTAAGGCTGACACTGTGACAGGCCGATAGTTCCCAGGATCACACTTTTCTCCTTTTTTAAAGATTGGTTTTATTTCAGCACGTTTCCAACCATCAGGGATCTTAGATTCATTTAGAGATTTGTCAAACAAAATCTTTAAAGTCTTAGGTAAATAATCTTTCAATTCTTTTAAAATTCTTGGGTGAATACCATCTGGACCTGGAGATTTTGCTTCATTTAAATTACATAATTTAATATGGATCGGTTTCAGAGAAGCAGACAGTAGTAATTGTCTTCTCAGTTTTATTTGGGAAGGTAGGTTTTCACATTTCAGTATCCTCAACTGTAAACACACTAGAGAACAAATTATTAACTCTTCTTGCACCATGGGTGAATATATTCGCCAAAGACATAACTCTACACTCCACCACAAGTGAGAGTCAGGTGAGAGCATGAGTATGAAAATTGAGATGTAAAGAACAAAGTATGCTAACGACAACAAGCTTGATAACAACAGCAACAAACAGTGTTTAACAAAGACAGCATTGCGTTAATATCTTAATATGCCTTGTGTGTTTCACTGCATTCTCAGGTGTGATGCTAATCAGGAGTGTACGGAATAATATTTCAGTTAGAACTTATAAACCAGTGGGTCTTACTCTCTTACTCTTAGTCTGTGAAAGATTCCTTGGTAGAGGTTTGTACTAGACGTTTGCACTGTAAAATGTGTTATTGTAAATGTAAGTTCACTACATTATATCCACTGGGTGATGTTGATCAAGAAGAACATGGGTCTTGGTCACAGACTTTTTAAACAGTGCTTGTGCTACTGTGAACTCCGAGTCAGAATGGTGGATTATTGCAATAAGTGCTTGCTCTGTCAAAATGTGTTTTGTGTCCTTCCTTTGATGCTGATGCAACACATTCAAAACCAAAAAATCTGCTAGGGTATATTTTATTTTATTATTTTTCTGACGCTACCCAGCCTTTTGTACGGAGTGACGTCCCTTGGGCTATGATGTCAGAGATGATAGAGAGCACACATAACTCATCATGGTAACTATCATGTGGGGCCCGGGTGTCCCTGGCCAGTCTGGGGACATTTAACGGTCGGGCATGAACTTTAACTCGTCTTTCCCTCTACCACCCCCACCCCCCCCCCCTCCCAAATCAAATCTTCACATAGCTCTTCGGTTTTAACCCTTTCGCCGCCAGCCATTTTTCATTAAACTTAACTGGGTAGATGAATAAAAAAATTGTCAGCAATATTGGGAATTCCTCTGTGACATGCATAACATTAGGCCTATCCTTACCTCCCAAATTAAGAAGATAGTCTTTGAATAACAGGACCTGATTTGATGCCTTCTAGTGACATGGGTGTAAAACCATTGTGGTGCATAAATGCAACATTGGCGGTGAAAGGGTTAAATCTCATAAATTTGTTCTACATAATAAACTGTGTATCTCACTATCTGTAAATTATACTTGTTATTTCCTGATTATCTTGCAATCATTTCTTTCTTTCTATTTCCCCATAATGTTATAATTTCGCTTTGTTAGTTTGTACTCTATCTTTTGCTATTTTTCTATTTTTTGTACTACCCCCTAAAGTGCAGCAGAACCTTCAGCGTGTTGAAGTTGGCTGCCCAAGGAGAAGAAGAAGAAGAAGAACTCGCTTTCATACAATCAGGCAGTCAGTCAGACAGACAAACAGACGCTTTATAACTGACGTGTTGAATAAAACTAAATTTATTATTAAAACTACATTCTCTATTGAATAAGCTTTATTTTGGTACCAAATTTATGTTAATTGGTTGAAAAATAAGCAACTTATGGCTGGTTAAGTTCAGATTCATCCCAATCTTGATCAACTTTTTTTTTTATATACTTATAATACTAATATATAGTTACTAATAAATTATTATAGTAATAATGTAAAAAAGACTAATTTCAAGAAGTCGTTACTTACTTATTTGTTGACCAATTTAGACAAATTTGGTATCATTTTAAAGGTCGTTTCATTCTCTTTCCAATGATATGGGTTTGATTAAGTTTTAACAAAAAAATACAAATTTTATATTTTACTAACCTTCCTAGTTCCTAATTATGCAAGAATACGTCACAACCCGTGGCTGTGACAAAGAAACCCCGGTGAACACGCCACGTTCATAGCCCAACAAAACATGAAAAAAACCTCAACTATATGTCATATTAACCCTCTTTAGTGGGTTCACAAAGTTCTTTCGAACGTGGTGATTTATCTTAAGTCTAAATGAAAGACAACATCAGGGTTTAAATAGTAATAAAATAATTAGTTTTAACAGAAAAAGGTACATACGTGCGTCCGCCATGATTAATTCAGGAATGAAGAATAAGACCGCACTACGCATGCGTCTCTGACGTCAAGAAGCGTGAACAAAATGTCTCTTTTAAACAAAATCTCTACAAATATTATAAAATGTATCAAAAAGGATAGTGTGTGTGTGTATGTGTGTGTGTGTGTGTGTGTGTGTGTGTGTGTGCGTGCGTGTGTGTGCGTGCGTGTGTGTGTGTGTGTGTGCGTGTGTGTGTGTGCGTGCGTGTGAGTGCGTGCGTGCGAGCGTGCGTGCGTTCCGCGTGCGAGCGTGCGTGCGTGCGTGCGCCGTGTGTCACGGTGTGTCAGTGTGTGTGTGCGCGCGTGCGTGCGTGTGTTGTTGTTGTTGTTCTTCTTCTTCTTCTTCTTCAGTTTAACGTCCTTCCACTAAAAGTGATTTTTAAAAAAGTGCCGGTGTGTGTGTGTGTGTGTGTGTGTGTGTGTGTGTGTGTGTGTGTGTGTGTGTGTGTGTGTGTGTGTGTGTGTGTGTGTGTGTGTGTGTGTGTTTGTGTGTGTGTGTGTGTGTGTGTGTGTGTGTGTGTCTGTGTGTGTGTGTGTGTGTGTGTGTGTGTGTGTGTGTGTGTGTGTGTGTGTGTGTGTGCGTCCGAGTGCCAGTGCGTACGTGTGTGTGTGTGCGGTGTGTGTGTGTGTGTGTGTGTGTGTTAGTTATCTTCTTGTTCGTCTTTGCATATCGTCCTTGTTTGAATGCGTTATATGAATGGTTGATTTAACGTGACGTGTGTGTGCGCTTCGATTTGATACATGATGAAAATTATGTTTTACGTCATCTCGGTCATTGACACATATGGGACATTTGTAAATACAAAGATGTTCGGAACTGAACAATCCTGGCTGCAATGCCCGGAGCCAGTGCGACACCAGTAAAGTCCCGAGTTTTTCACAATATAGATAGGTGTAGCCGTAACCATGCCTCGGTTAAACCCCTTTCACCGCCAATGTCGCATTTTAGCACCACACTGATTTAACACCCATGCTACTAAAAGGTATGAAAGTTGGATCAGTTATCCAATATC
>JAGGCT020001351.1:0-5000 GCA_017654935.2 Phymorhynchus buccinoides
GTGCCAAAACAATGAGCTATTTTCCTTGCTCTGAGCGAAACTCCTTTAGGTAAACTGTCTAAAATTAAAAAAATTAAAAAAAATAAAAAGGCTTGTATTGTGGACATTTCGTGCAAACGATTTGGTCTAAACTCAGGCGGCCATTAGAAAAGAGAAGGCCTTTTCTTTCACTGAAAGAATTTGACTTCCAGAACCTCTACCAAGGAGGAATCGCCAATTGGACGGTTTGATTTATAGGAAACCAGAGCAAAGTGAGTGTTGCTATCTCTGTAAAGGGTGTTTTCCTGGTGATCTCGACGTGTTTCTTGCAAAAACTCATCCGTCAGGGTGCCCCTTTAAAACCCTTTCATCGCCACTGTCGCCTCTTGGCACCACAATGATTTAACACCCGTGTCACTAAAAGGCATCAAACGAGGGTCTGTTATCCAATGACCCTATGTTCTTATTTTTGGGAGGTAAGGATAGACCCTATTTTATGCATGTCACCACAGAGGAATCTTAATATTGCAGACACAATATTTTCTCTACCCAGGTCAGTTTAATAATGGAAGTTTTTGCTGAAACATGGCTAGCGTTGAAAGGGCTCATAAGTCACGCGCAATATGTGCATACACCTACACAGAACTGGCTGCTACTGGCCATCCTTATCAGTTTCATTTTTCGTTCACTATTTTGTGAATCACTTCTCTTTTGTCCTCTGCTCTAGTCCTTTCTTTTGACCCTTGACACGAGGTTTTAGATTATTACCATGGACACTTTTGTTGTCAATCTGTCTTAAAGTTTACATGCAATATGTGAAAGAGCACACACACACACACACACACACACACACACACACACACACACACACACACACACACCACACAACACAAAGTTGAAACATGCACACACGCATGCACGCACACACACTCACATTCAAAGGCACACGCACACACGCACACGCACACGCACACACAGCGATAGTCCAGTCATTCGCACTAACAATGTCACACAACAGATGACACAAGCACACACCCTACTGGACACACAAAATGCACACTGTTTCTCCACACAGACAGATGCATGCTTTAGTCCAACACGCGCGTGCACAATCGCGTACAAACAAACATGCACACTTCTGTTTGTGTGTGTGGACTTGGGGAGGAGGGAGGGAGGGGGGGGGGCGTCATAATAAAGGAATAAACATAGCATTTTAAAACTCACCAGTTAAATAAAACTCTTCGTTGCCGAGAAAGGCCCCCAATCTGGCCCAGTAATGCAGCACAGGGTAGCGAATGACAACCCGGGTAGCGGACTTCCCCTCGGTTGGGGTGGGCCGTTGATCCGATTCTAGATGTTTCGAAACTCCATTCTGAACAATTCCATTTTTACTACCTTGGCAGTTGTTCACAGAACGATCCTCACTGTCACCAATCAACCCATTCACACGGTGATGAAGATGCTGACTCAACCCGTTCTTGGTATTGTTATTTGTCATACAATTGATGCCGTTCTTACTATACAGAGGACTGGTGGATTTACCGTTGTCGACGTTGTTGTTGTTGTTGTTGGATTTGTTAAATCCGTTCTTCTCTTGAAGACGAGAACGAAGGCCGTTGTTGGTACTGTCAGTTGATTGCTTCGAAGTCCGGAATGGGTTTGAGCCATTCTTGTCCTCATCCTCATCCTCATTGACGAATTCCACGCCACACCATTTCTGGAATGCAACCACATACTTGGGATTGGCCAGTTCGGTTACGAAGGAAGCCATTTGGGAGGGTTGTTTAGTTTCTCCCTTTTCTTTCCTTTTCAAAAATAACTTGCCAGAGATGTCAAGTCCCGATGGCTCGAGGAAAACGCCCCGCTGTGCACGCACAGTTTTTGCAGAGTGAACAATAGAAGAAATCAGAGCAGACAGACAGAGAACAGGCGACAGTCACCCACACGCAACACGGCAGATCCGCCCCTCTGTACCGTTGAGTGGCACAGTCAGGCGGGTTGACACCGGTTGTCTCGAACAGCGTGTGCTGGCGTGAAGCGTAGTGTCTCACCGTTCCTAGTATTGTACTGTTTTTTAAAACTACACCGGCTGGCCGGCTGGTTGGCTGGCTGCAGGCAACTCCCACCCCATCAACTTTCTCAAACCGGCCGGCCGGCGGTTTTTAAAATTGCTACGACAGTTGGTCACCATGTGTTTGTATACTGTCCAAAAATAGAAACGCATACATTTTTAGAAGAAAATGTATTTCATTGAATTCAATGAAACAAAAAGAAAGGCCCTTAATGTCCATATTGTTTTCTGGCATGAGTGGTGGAACCTCCCCGGTTCCATAGCAAAATAATCGACGTATCGATTCTGGTCATGCACAGCTAAGAAGAAGAACAAAATGATTATAAATATTTCAAGTAACAATTTCTTTGGTTTCAATAATCTTCAATCACATAATTATGAGTAAGTGAACATTTTCCTTAGTTTCGTTACATCTTTCCAGCACTTGGACATCCGAAATGAAGAATTTAACACAGTATGCGTTTCTGTCTTCCCCAGCGCGGACAGTATATACTATCTAATACAACACTGCATTACTCAACAATGCCTCACCTCCTTTGTGAACAATGTTCAACTTTCGAATCTTAAAAACAAATCACAAAACTAAGCGTGCCACAAATTTTGTGTAGGCTTAAGCTTATATCTTAACACTCTAACGGCTATTACTTTTGTTCCCTTTGTTAACTTTTTAAAGGCGTGAGTAAAATCTGTTATGATGAAAGGCGTCTGCTGTTCTTTCTGTTTTGTCTGTTATTTTGTGACGTTCGATTAAGATATAATCTGTTCAGATATTGCTATTTTTGTATTGCCCTTGGAATAAAGAAAAGGCTATGATGTGAGTGTTGTGCGTGTCAGTGTGTGTGTGCGTGTCTGTCTATGTCGCTGTGTGTGTGTGTGTGTGTGTGTGTGTGTAGTGTGCAGTTTGACTGAATTCAATCATTCTTTTCGTAATGGACGGAACTGAAACTAAGCCTAATTTGACTATTGTAACGAGAACGTTAAACCAATAGGGAACTGGTTTTAAGTACTTCAGTGGATTAATATCAAAGAAAACGAGAAGCGGCCGTTTGAAATAAAAACGAAGCGCCCACGAATCTTCACATAGGCTTAATACAGTTTTTTCATGATTTTGTAGTAACATCCATGTACATGATTTAGGCTACTGAATGTAATCTTAGGCGCTTGCTTCCTGGTAGAATCGAATGAATGTCCAAGGACGGTAGCCAACGGTTAGGCTATTGGGAAGTATTTCACGTAGGAATTGTAACACCAGAGCCGGCCGGTTAATGGGAGAGCCTACAAGCGCGCGCGCGCCTGCGTTGCTGTAGTGACAGACTAAAAGTGGGTCAGACCAGGTAGGCTTCAGGAGGCAGGTAGAACAGGTGTGTTGCTGCTTCTAGTAACTACCTGTACCCCGTTGATGATTGGAGGCCCAAGGTCGACTGTTCACTCTTGACCCTCAAATCAAGAACTGGGTACAGATAGTGGCGCGATCGACGAAGAAGAAGACAGAAAATGGTTCAATGCATGTACCCATTTATTATGAGCCGTTTTCTTAACTTAAATTAAGCCTATCTCCTCCCTTATTACCACTTTCATCCGCATTGCAAATAAGGCGTTGCTCAAAATCAAAAGGTTTGTTGCTCCGTAGACTTGAGTGTCTTTGACGCTCAAATACAAACAAAATGCCCCAAACCGCTTTCGTGTATTTTGCAAGCACGCATCCCTCTCCCTCTCCCTTACACGCAGCACGCGGCGTACACGCACAAATAGACGTGCGCACGCACACGCACACGCACACACACACACACACCAACTTGACCTAGTTTGTACAGTTGGTTAGGAAAGATGAATTCAAAACGTGTTCTAATACCCTAAATCGTGGGTGTAAAAATGTTGGAAAGACCATTTAGTCTTTCTCATTGTTTACGCCCCTTTCACCCCTCCTACCCGTCACCCCCCTCCCCCTCCACCCCTAGCAGGTAAACCCTTTTCTCTTTCTCTTGTTCTCTACTCCTGTTCTGTTCTTTCATGGTGTATCAGGACTTGCAAGTCAGTGGAGCGAAACACGACAAGCAAACGCATGAGAATGGAGAAAATAAAAACACCCACCAACACGTAGTTTGAGCAAAGACAGACGGGTGTTGCAAGTGAATCGAAGCCGCATTTATACGACTCACATTTTAAGTATGTAAGTCTACTATCAAAAAGCCTGAATATACAAAGAGCTCGCACTCCGCAGCTGACCGAAGGCGGGTTTTTTACTCCCACCCTTTCACCTACACTACAGCTGGGGATCATTGTGAACTCACTCACTGCCTACAACGACACTAACGCTTTTCACCTTCCACCTTTTCACCTTCCAGGTGGGAAGTAAGAAAGTTGGCTTCATTCTTTGCAAGGTTTGTAGGCTGCGAAATGATCACTCTTTGCAACATTTAGGCTTTTTCTTGTACTATTGAACTATTTCCATCTAAAATACATAGAATGTAAATAGAAAGTGTTGATTATGCATATTTTGTATTCAAACACGCGCACCCACGCACTAGGCTAACATGCACACATGTGCACTTACACACGTGCGCACTTACACACATGCGCATACACACACGCTCACACACACACGTATAATATTACGCGTAGGGGATGACGGGGTAAAAAGCGCATGGATGTCTCAGGATAGGCCTTATGAGTTGGATAATTTGCTTATTTCGTGCACAGGAAGCCTCTGAAACATTGCAAAATATGCAGGAATAGTTATTCTATACATCCATGAATTTTTAGGCGAAAAAAACAAAGGATTTTGATAGAAAATGCTTTTTCTTTGCAAACATATTACAGGTGCGCTTTTTGCCCCGTAGTCGGGAATACGCGCACCCCAGGTCGGGTAATAAGCGCCCCCCCCCCCCCCCCCCCCCCCCACCCCCTCTCTAAGTTGAAAAAGTCACCGTCACTCTCCCAAACGCGCCAT
>JAGGCT020001351.1:10000-12500 GCA_017654935.2 Phymorhynchus buccinoides
CAATCTCAAAGCCATTATTTGTTGTCAATCTTGTACTTACCCCCCCCCCCCCCGAGTGAGCCTTGAAGGCTTTGCCTCTTGTTCTTTCCTTAGTCTGTCCACAATGGTGTTGCTGGTAGAGTTTTTGCTGGTACAGCTGATAATAATGAGGTGAGGCTCGTGAGGTGGAGGAGGAGGAAGAGGAGGAGGAGGAGGAGGAGGTGGAAGCCCGCCTTGAAGAGGAAAACGAGGAGGAGGAATAGAATGAGGAAGACGACCGTCAATGAGGACGACGACAACAAATTTAAGATAACTTCCCCCTCCTCTACTGACTGTTCCAAAGTGCATTGATTCTGAATATGTGACTTTTCAAGAGGAGGGGGAAGTTGTTGAAAGGGGCATTTTGTTGACTGAACTCGTTCTGATTAATGGGGTTTTTTGGAATGAACTTAATGTTAAAAGAATAAATTCAGTTTTGTTATGAGCTGGGTGCGTTTTATTGAGTTCGTGAGTTTTCGGAGATGATTGTCTTTCTGGGCCTTAACTTTTGTTTCTAGTGTATTATGAGGGAGGAAAGGGGCTTTGAAAGACTGTACAAGGGAAACAACCGTGGTTTGCAGCAATAATTTAAAGGCTGAATTTGTGCCCCTCGTCAAACAAGTTCGACTTTGATACTTTCAACTCCCACCCCCAACACCCCCAAAAACACAAAACAAAAGAAAAATAAATTAAAAATTAAAGAAAGCAACATTTAAGCTTACTTTGGAGCTTTGATTAAGACCACAATGATTGCTCAAAAAGCGTCGCAGCTATGCCAAGCAAAATCACTAAAACGAACGGAATCAAAAGAAAGGGCACATCAAGAGGCCGCGAGGTCTGGCTGCCCTGAAGACCTGACCTGACCTGACCTGACTTTCAGTTTGAGGGGTTTTTTTCTGCTTAGTTCGTTTGTGCCGCATTATTTTGTTTCCCGCGAGCGTTTTGAATGTGTGCGTGTGTGTGTGTGCGCGCGTGCATGTGTGTGTGTGTGTGCGCGTTCGTGTGTACATATATATCTGTGTGTGTGTGTGTGTGTGTGTGTGTGTGTGTGTGTGTGTGTGTGTGTGTGTGTGTGTGTGTGTGTGCGTGCGCGCGCGGGCGGTTTTATATGATTTTTTTTGTTTGGCGTGCGTGTGTGCGTTCTCTCTCTCTCTCTCTCTCTCTCTCTCTCTCTCTCTCTCTCTCTCTCTCTCTCTCTCTCTCTCTCTCTCTTATGTCTCTCTGTCTGTCTACCTCTCTCTCTCTCTGTCTCTCTCTCTCTATGTCTGTCTGTGTCTGTCTGTGTATCTGCCTGTCTGTCTGTACACCTCTCTCTCTCTGTCTGTCTATCTGTGTCTGTCTGTCTACCTCTCTCTCTCTGAATTTTATGTTTGCATGATGTGACATTTTTTATTTTTGGGGCCTGTACTTTAAATTCCAAAATTTCCCCATCCTTATCCCCCTCTGTGCCTCTTCCCCCCTCCTCCCTCCCTTTTCTTCTCATTTCTGCATGTACATAATATATTATTTAGCTTTCTTGGTTGATTTACTTTATTTTTCCCCAGGGCTGGGTGGAAAAAAGCATGTAACTTGCTTATCTCATGTTCCCTGGTTAAATAAAATTTCGTTTTCGTTTTCGCTTTCGTTTTCGTTTGTCTCTCTGTGTCTGTCTGTCTACCTGCCTGTCTGTCTCACTGTGTCTGCCTGCCTGTCTGTCTGTCTGCCTGTCTGTCTGTCTGCCTGTCTGTCTGCATCTCTCTCTCTCTCTCTCTCTCTCTCTCTCTCTCTCTCTCTCTCTCTCCACCACGTTATATAATGATATGAGACTGAAATATTTGAGCGAACTTGGTCAATCGTATACTGATATTTTGTGTAACGGATCTGTGTTTCAAATTCGTAAGTTAGCTTTATATATTTTCTATTCCCTGCGTATACGGAAACGTATGGATGAGTATTTGGAAGGTTAACCATGTTTCTAGTCCAGTGTTATTTTGAATTGTTGTACCTTGACCCTGTTTCTATGGGCTAATGGCCTAAAGGAATTAAAACTTTGTTCAGTTCAATTGTTCAATTGTTCTCTCTCCACCACTGTACGTGTTAAACAGTTGGGGTTTGTGTTTTTGTTGCTTCACCACGTGTACCAGTGTAACATCAGCCCCCATATCGATCGTCTCCCAAACCTTCCATTTCATGGGTGCGTTCAGTATAAGGCCTTACTATGTAGGGTAAGACGGGGTAAAAAGCCTATGGGCGGGTAAGAAGCCCATGCCAATTATCTCATGAAATGAAGCAAATTTCAGTCACATTTTGCCCATGAGACGAGTGTTAATGTTTAGCATTCGTCTCATGGGCAAATTTGACTTGACATTTTCTTTATTTCATGAGATAATTGGCATGGGCTTCTTTCCCGCCCATGGGCGTCTTACCCCGTCTTACCCTAGTAGTAATATACTGCTCAAAATTTGGAATAGAAATCTGTTTAACGTCCTCCGGTCTGGAACAG
>JAGGCT020001351.1:17500-50000 GCA_017654935.2 Phymorhynchus buccinoides
GGTGTTGCGCCCTGCCGGTCATCAGACTGAGGTGTTGCACCCTGCTGATCACACAAGATGTCCACCAGGTCTTGAGGGAGGATGTCCCCTGAGGCCATCATGAGGGTGGCACCAAGAAGGCTGGCACGGATGTTTCGGGTAACACACTACCGTATGTATGCACTGACCTTGCGGCTGAAGACAATGATGCCACTCTTTCCTTTTGCTTCACGATTGACTGACTGTTCAAGGGCTTGGTCAACGCTGACACGAGAGGCTGGAACACTGGAGCGAGCAACACTGAACCCTCCATCACACATCAACTTCTCTGCCCCAGGATAGTTGTCTTCAAGATTGAGCATGGATAGAAAGTAGACATATGCATATCGTGCATAGTTTTGGTGGTTTGCAACATGAAGTACGGGCAGCATCTCTCCAACACTTGCAAGGTGAAGCTCCAGGTCATTCTGCTTCGTAGCACGCAGCAACCTCAAGACAATCCAGATACTCTCAGCATACATGAGCCAAAACTGTGCCGTTTTCCCCCTTTTCCCTTCCAACGCCAGCTTTCTGTAGTTTGCAAACATGTCAAACAGTTGTGATACACATTCTTCTTGCAGGGTGACTTGGTGATTCTCATGGCTTGGGTAATCCAGGTACTCAGTCACTTTGTCCATGACATGCTTTGCCTCAGGCCTGTCTTGCAGACATTTCTCAAGCAACAGGCGTTCGAGCCCTTCCAGCATCGTCTTGTGTACCATCATGCACCGTTTATAGTGTTTGCCCTGCAAAACTCATTCGATTGATCCTGTTGCACAAACACCTGACTGGATCGCAACCTCCTCAAAGCCAGAACCTCGCATGAACTTGCCTACTGCATCCATGTACGAACAGATCAAATGGAAGACGCCAAGGCGGACTATGATCTTCTTGAATTTCTCCATCTGCCACACCAGCATGTAAGCCTTCTTGGCAACGGCCAGGTCAGACGTAACCAGTGTGTACTCCTGGTTTACCTTCTTTGTTGCTTCCATATACACTTCCAGTATGTGCTGCACAGTGGAGTTCTCTGTCACAGGGTGGAGCACTGGCTGCAAGTAGTCCAGAACTGACTTCTGTGGAAGATTCTCTCGCTCTGTACAATGGCCTGTCAGTGACACAAATCCCGACCATCCAGGTATTTGTTGCTCATCACGGAACTTTCGCCTGAACAGAATCCAAAGCAGATCCGACTTTGCTGCGTTACAAAGTGCATCAGGTTTGCTGATGCTTGTCTTGGTGACCTGAAGAAGTGGCTCTGCTTTCTGATTAGCATTGCAGACCCATGGGAAATACAGTGCCCAAAGTGGTTAAGAAGACTGATTAGCTCTGCTTTCCCAGTCCAATGCCGGACTGCATTGGCCAGTCCAAAGTGCTTTGGTTGTTTCCAAGCCCCATTTGTAACAGAATAGCAGACACCCTGTGCAATTGAACCAGCCACTCGCTCTTTTCTCTCTCATGGGGTCCTTTTTTTCAGACAGAATCACTCTAAGGAAAGTCATGAGAATGTCTGGGCCAACTGAAGCAGACTCTGAGAGGAGACTGTCAGCTGTTGGAGGCCAAAGTCCTGGGCCATGGTCCTGAAAAGCTTCCAGGATCTTGCGGCGAACGATCATTGTGCCTCTTCTACTCTGCGACTTTCTGATGCAACAGCAACAAAAGCCAGTTCAACAGCTTGCCCAAGTGGAAGATTGCTGGAGTAGATCAGCTCACTCCTGAAATTAGGAGCCCAGAATTTGATTGTCTCTCCGAAGTGGTCAATGAGTTTTCCCTTGAGTTTTTGTGTTGGGTACTCAGGGTTGTAGTGCTCTAGTGAACTGTCTTGCATAAAAGCCAGATACCTTTCTCTCACCATTTGAACTCGCTCTACTTGAGCCTTTGAAATGACACTATCTTCAATAAGGTTGCAGATATGTAGAAAAGCTTCATTGTGTGCTTTTTTCTTCTTAGTATGGGCGTCGCTTCTTCGACCTTCCACTGTGTCTTTCAGGGCACCGCAGCAGTTCCTTCCTGCATGATTCATGGTAGTATGCTTCACGAGCTACAAGATCCACATCCTGCACTCTGCCTAGGACCCCAAAGTTCTGCTTCCTTGCTGCTGCTTCTTTGATACTGTTCTCAGCACATTTTGTTTCGCATTTGACCAGCTTTGTGTCATATCTGGTGTGTCCTAAGTATTTTCTTTTTCTGTCACAGATCACACATTTGTCAGTTGGATACAAAATCGTGGTTGCTGTATGTCCAGATTGTCTTCTCCTCTTTGTTGGGGGAGTTTGGCAAGAACCACCCCCTTCTTCTGCTGGTTCAGACTTCACTTCCGTGTGGCATTTTCTTTTGAGGCGTGTAAAACGCTGATAGCAATTTCGATGGAAGGCATGGCAACTGTCATAAAAGTGTTCAGGAAATTGCTCTATAATTGTTTCAAAATTTGAGTCATCTGAGCGCTTTCGAATTTCATATCATGTCCTCAGTCGCTCTTTGCTAGCTGTGGAAAGTGCCACAAGTCTGGTCTCTTTATTCCTTGGATCATGCACAATGCACACACGACTGTCTGTCTGTCTTTTCACCGCTTTTGTCTTTCTTTTCCGCAGAAACGACACAGGTTATTCGTCACTCATTTTTTGTAATCACTGGACAGCATCTGTTCAGAGGTGCACAGATTGTACAAGTGTACATTCATGTGCATGCACACACACACACACACACACACACACACACACACACACACACACACACACACACACACACACACACAGACACACGAGTAGACAGAGAGAGAGAGAGAGAGAGAAGGAGAGAGAGAGAGAGAGAGAGAGAGAGAGAGAGAGAGAGAGAGAGAGAGAGAGAGAGAGAGAGAGAGAGAGAGAGAGAGAGAGAGAGAGAGAGAGAGAGAGAGAGAGAGAGAGAGAGAGAACGTATTAAAAAATATATGTAATTGAAATTCATTCAGCACCTGAATATCTTGATGTGTCAATGAAATAAACACTTATAGGATGCATAGAACTAGAAACAAGTCCGTCATTTGTGGGTATAAAAAACACCAGAAAACTACAATACAAATTGAAATTTATTTGTAAACAAAGAATCCAAATATTTATAGTTTTGACGCAATTCAACCACCATACATTTTATAAGGCCCAACACTGCTTCTTCCTTATCCACTCTCGTTACGCGAAGTAAGTAGCTAAGCGTCATATATTTCCCATTATTGTTATTTAATTCTAACCATGATCCTTATCTAATTCCTTATTCTAACATTAGCCCTATCCAAATCCCTTAAATTAACCTGAACCCCTATTCTTAACCCCCAGCTCCATAAAAACATGGTACTATATCTTTACTCGGCAGAATACCGGCAATAAAGTGTCTTCTGCGCGCGTGCAAAAACGAAAACATCACGGCGTGTACAGCGGTGCTCGTAAACGTTTTGGCTCCACAATGAGAGACTTAGTGCGATTTTTCTCACGTCAGAGGGCATGACGCTCGTGTGGGGCTAATCCTCTCTCTATTATTAGTTGGGAATAAAGAAAGAGAGAGAGACAGTGAGTGGTCCTACCATCACTCTCTCTCTCACTACGCCCAAGTAAGAAAATCGCGTGATAAGCCCCTAGTGCATTGACTGCCCTCTGGCGTGAAAAATATCGCCATAGGTTGACCATTAGCACGTGGAAGAGGATGTGATTTTTTTTTCCTACAAAAGGCTACAAAATCGAATTTCAAAATTATTCACTATGTTGAAAATAAACAATAACTGTTCTGAATGGTAAACATGTAAAACATTACACAATTTCTTTGAAGAAAAGATGCAATGAGGTGAAAACCACAGGGCAAAAAAATCGGAAGATAGCGTTGGGGGCGGTTCAGAGAATGATAAGCACCTAGAATGCGAGCGTGTAAACGTCACGATGACGTTGTGGAGACGGAAGTTTACCAGCTACTAGTTACTGGAATACATTGGCGTCAAAATTAATAAAGTCTGAAAACTCGCACTTAAATCGCTCTCTACTACCCTGAAGTCTTTGAAAAATTCAAGGCCAACACATAACTTCGTTCTCAGTAAGTAAAAACCTATCAGAAAATCGATACGAGAAACCCCCCCCCCCCCCCCCCCCCCCCCCCTTTGGGTTAACCTTCCACTTTTGCCATGTGAAGGACTAATAGAAGTGGGAGTACAGTAATAAGAAGAGAGAACGCGTGTACTGTTTCAGCAGAAGCATGTAGGCTATGTTCGTGCTCAATGTCGCAAATACAGACTTTCATAGTAGCGAGCTTTTTATTTTTACGAGCTACCTTTTTTCATGCGACAGGCTACACCCGCAGGCCGCCATGCGAGTCAAAAGCAAAGCAGCATTCTCCAAACGTTTTCTCTTCACAGTTATCACAGTAATATTCCTCTGGGTTTTGACAACATGGTTTTCATCATCGGGGTGGATTCGGTTGTCTACTACAGAAAGTTATGCCATTTCCCAATTTGGGTTCAACACTCAGACAAACAACAATCCGGACAACTGGAAGCTTTATCTACAGAAGAAACCTTCAGATTACCGAACGATCGGACAAGAAGGTTTCTCAAAAAGTATCAACAAAGCGATCTCAACCGTTCAACCGAAGACTTGGCTCTGCAGTGAAGAGAAGGGAGAAAAACGTTCCAAGTTAGGTCCTTTCGCAAAGCTAATTTCCACTGATTGTAAAAAGAAGGTTGTTTGCTATCCTCGTTTGTTTGAGATGGACATGGTTAATGTGTCAATGCTGTCTGTCTGCGGTAAAACATCTACGGTGAGCGTGAGAGAGAAGGATTCTTATCCCGTGCAACATGTGTTCTTTTTAAAGGTAGGGTTTTGTAGGTGTACTCTCTCTCTCTCTCTCTCTCTCTCTCTCTCTCTCTCTCTCTCTCTCTCTCTCTCTCTCTCTCTCTCTCTCTCTCTCTCTCTCTCTCTCTCTCTCTCTCTCTCTCTGTGTGTGTGTGTGTGTGTGTGTGTGTGTGTGTGTGTAAATATCATAAGTAGGCCTACCTACGCGCATGCAACATGTGAGCTTCCTAGGTCCCTCCGTTCAAACGTTATCGGCGTGTTAACAATACGTAGTCAGTCAGCCAGCCAGCCAGCAAGAAACAAACAAAATAATGTCAACGTGGTAGCAGCTTCGTTTTGTGGCTGAGAAAAAAACACCCCCAGTTTACTTCAATTATATGCGAGGGTTTTCACTATCAACTTATGAGAATGATCTGCTGATCGTTTTGTACTTTTTATTTGAGGAGGGGAGGTGTGTGCGTGTGGTGTATTGGCATCATTCATTTTCCTTCTTCTAATGTCACCAATGAACATTTTCTGTTGCTCTTGATTTCTACACATGTAGGCCTATGTATGTTTTTCTTGTTACTGTCCAGACTCATAAAACGGCCTCAACCACGCTCACCTGTCTCTTCAACCGCTACGCCCTCACCCACAACCTGGCGGTGGCCGTGCGCAAAAACCTGACCACTCACACCCCGATGTTCACGAAGGACTGGGTGGAGGACATCGTGCCCCTGCCCCTCGGGGTAGCTCACTATGATATGATCACGGACCACGTGCGTTTCGATGAAGACTCCGTGAGGCGCTTTATGCCCGACGACACCGTGTTCGTCAGCATCGTCAGAGAGCCTTTGGACAGCTTTGTGTCCGCTTTCTATCACTACAGGGATGTGTGGCAGAAAGAGGACTTGTTGAGGGTTCCTGGTGAGTTTCTGCCCGCCCCCCACCCTTCTGTATGCAGTTTGGGGGTGGGGGGGGGGGGGCACTGAGGGGGATGGGGGACGGGGTTGGGGTGGGTGGGTTGTTGTGTGCGTGCATATCTGAATCTGAATTTGGCTACGCTGAGCTGTCCCACTGGACACTTACACGCAAACGTGTCAATACAAAAACACACACGATAAAATCGCGATATTTCGGTTTATTCTTAAGCCTTCAACGGGCAAAGCACCAGGGCAACTCCTGGCAAACGTGTGTAATTTTGTTTTTCAATGTGTGTGTGTGTGTGTCGTGTTGTGTCGTGTAAAGTATATTTGTGTACGAGTCCATTTCCACTGACACATACGACCTTCTCCTCTCCTAAAGGCGAAATGACATTTATGATACGCTTAGAATAGTGTGCAGATGTTACACACAGAATCTCAGTTTAGCCGGTTAATAAAACGAAGAGGGTATAATCAATGCCATTTTAAGGATTCCTTTGACATTTTATTCTTTGTGTAATTGCCTTTCCTTCAAGATGATGTACTTAAATTTCCCCTTCCATCAAGACGCTTTACTCAAATTCTCACTTCCATCAAGATATTTTATTGAAATTGTTTGAACAATCGGTTGACATTCACGTTTAGTTTTGACCAATAGATTGTGATGCTATAATTTTTTTATTTAAATTATGGCATTTTCAAGCAATGGAAAAGCCGTTCATAACTTTCGTTTTTTATATATGACCTCAGTGATCCTCAAACTAAGAGAAAGGTGGCAGAGTGGTTAAAGACCCAGTACGTCACGTGTCAAAATCACGGTTTTCACGTGTTTTCCCTCTTATAGCTGGTAAGAAATCTTATTTTGACCAAGTGTGGCTCCCATACAAATTGCCTCTTGCACGAAAGCGAGACATCACTTTAAAGAGCAGCCTCGATCGTATACGAGGAAAGTCTGAATGTGGGCCACACCGACCCAGAAAAAAACAAGGGACTTAATCCAGCTGGCTCAGTGGGTTCGCTTGCCAAATGTAATGCGTGACTGCAACGTGAGTGACACGGGTTCCAATCCCGGCCTCGCCCTTTCTTTCTAGTTAGTCAGGGAAATCGAACTGAACGTCGAGTCCTTCGGATAGGGACTTAAAGCTAGTCTGACCAGTGCTCTTTACGCACGTAAAAATCCCACGGCAGTTGAAAGTCGGTAAGAGCAGGGAGAAATCCTGCTGCCTAGTATGGCCAAATTGATAGCTAGGTTTTCCAAGTGTGCCCACACCCTCTCCTCACCCTGTGCCCCCCACCCCCCAATTTTTTTTTAAAAATGGTGTAGGCGCTGCACTTGCGGCGACGCTCTCTCCATGGGAGAGCAGCGCGAATTTCACAGAGATAAGTGTATGTGACTAGAATATACCAAAACCAAATACCAAAACTAGGAGGCATTTCGCTGTTTACTATGCTGGAGCCTTGGAGGAAAGCCACCTGTCCTTAATTCATCTGCCAGAGAAGCGGAAATGTTAATGGACGAGGCATCCCCACCAAAGACAATGTCTTGGGAATAAGACAGACAAGCGGTCATTTCCCCCTATATGAGTAGTGAGGACAGAAACCCTGATTATGCCGCCCTTGAACCATGAACATCAGCAGTAATCTAACACTGGTTGTTAATGTTTCGTAGATTTTTTTGGCCGTATTTGCAGCTTCCTTACCTTTCTTTGTCTTCAGGAAAACAGAAAAAGGTTTGCCCAAGCACTGAAATTTGAATCTGGTATTTTAAAAGATCGTCAATTCAAATTCCAGTCTTTGGATAGAGCCGCCATTGTTAATGAGATCACGAACGATAACCCTATCAGTTCGGCTCGCCGTAATTCTCCAGTTGTCTGTCTTATTCCCATTACAGTGTCTTTGGTGGGGATACAACAGATGCCTCGTCCATTAACATTTCCGCTCTCTCGGGCAGATGAATTAAGGACAGGTGGCTTTCCTCCAAGGCTCCAGCATAGTATACAGCGAAATGCCTCCTAGTTTGGGTATTTGGTTTTGGTATATTCTAGTCACATACACTTATCTCTGTGAAATTAACACATTCCATCTCCCCCCCCCCCCTTTTTTTTTAGTATAAGCAAAATTGCTAATTTGAGGGTTAGAATGCACTTCCGGTTCGGGAAATACCCTTTTGCATGAAGTTACATCCATATGGAAGATAAACGGCGATAAAGTGGGTGAGAAAGGAGGTGAGCACAATTTTGGGTAAAAAAAAATGTTCGATGAATTGTTTCTGTGAATAGCTCTTTTCTGTTTATTTGCGATTTAAAGAAAAGGCTGAATGTTTCATCAAATAATGCATTAAGAGATTGCCTCTATTTTAAAATTCGTAATCAGCAGCTATTAAAATACCAGATGCAATGCGATTTATACTTTGAACCAAAACTACATCGTGTTCGCGCGGAGCAAACGCGCTACTTTACACACTAGCAGTTGTCTGCTCTGCTTGCAGGTAGTCAGTCAGACAGGACTGAGTAGCACCAAAAAGCCTGAATATACAAAGAGTTCGCACTCCACAGCTGACTGAAGCCGGTTGTATTTTTTATCCCACCCTTTCACCTACACTACAGTTGGGGATCATTGTGAACTCACTCACTGCCACCCCCTACAACAATAATAATAATAATAATAATTGTACATTTATATAGCGCTTTACCTCAGATGAGCCCAAAGCGCTTTACAATCAATGATTCATCAACAGACAACAAAAACAGCATTAACCAGCAACAGCGCATATACAAAGCAACTCTCTCTCTCTCTAACACACACACACACACACACACACACGCACACGCGCACACACACACACACACACACACACACACACACACATAAACACACATATTTATCGACGCCAACTCGTTCATACCCCATTCGGTAAGCCACAGCAACAACTAACACTTCCCACCTTTTCACCTTCCAGGTGGGAAGTGAGAAAGTTGGTATCATTCTTTGCAAGGTCTGTAGGCTGCGAAGTATATCACTCTTTGTAACAGTTAGGCTTTTTGGTAGCACACACAATGAAAAGAAAAGAAATCTTAACTTGTCAGCAAAGTGTACCATGAAATTTGATTTGAATTCTGAATATGCATTGAAGTCATGAAACTGTGGAAGTGAACATCGCCTTGATATATTACTACATGGAGACTAAAAGATGTTATTTCTTGCTGTTCTGTTGCTTTTTGTTGTAATAATCAAGTGATCGTTTTGATTCTTCAAGATTGTGAAGAAGATTCGAAGCATGAAAGACTGTAACAACGATTTCTTTTAAGTTGCTTTGAACAGTTCCAGAAACTGTTTCCATAGCAACTAATATTGAGGGGAAAAAAATTAGTCTAAAATAGCTTTTGCAGAAAATATTGTCTTCAAAATGTTTATATCCCCCAAATTACTATGTGTTTTGCTTTTTAGGGCTAAACTAAAGGTACTTTTTAAAAAAAAACCTCACTTACCTGGTTCGGTACACCCCAGACGCCACTTCTGACGATAGTTTATTATCTACCTTTGGTGTCTGGATAACAAAGACATAGGAAATGTGACAGTTTTCTTGCACCTCAAGAACATTTTTTTTCTTCTGAAATGGGTTGCTATGGAAACTGCTATTTTTTGGAACTGCCCAAGTCATCTTGGAAAAAAATAACCGTTGTAAACTTACATGCACCAAATCTTTAGAAATCTGAACAATCAGCACGATACCGTGATCATTAGAAGTTTGTGGGCTGCATTTTGTTATGACCCTGTGCAATGGTGTTGCCGTTGTGTACAGGCCCAGACCCTGTGCTGACCTACCTGTCCAACATGAGTCACTGGGACACGAACTACGGGTCCAACACCAACAGCAAAATGGCCTTCGACTTCGGGTTGGACTACGAATTTCTCAACGATTCCCAGTATATTCACAACACTATCCACTCCCTGTCCAACACCTTCCATTTAATCATGTTGACTGAAGCTTTCGACGAATCTCTGATTCTTCTCAGAAGGATGCTCCACTGGACTCTTCCCAACGTGCTGTACGTGAAAATGAACGTGGGTACTACTCGCCCCGATCAAAACAACTTCACGCGACAACAGGTCAGTGATTTCGAGAAGAATCGCGAAGCGGAATACACGCTTTACAGATTCTTTAGATCAGTTTTCTATGAAAAGCTGAACGCGGAGGACGAGTCCTTTGTTGAAGAAGTAAAGACGTTTAAAATCATGCGGGGAAAGGTGGAATCTTTCTGTAACGTGGCTACCACTTTTCCCGTGAAGTTAGAACTAAGAGTGGAAGGCACCAAGTTTAATGACAGGTTTCGTGTGTCCGCGGAGGATTGTCTGCTGCTTTATAAGGTTTCCTCTAGTGTGATGGATGTCTGGTTTGAAGAACTGATGCTCCAAAGACTTGAGACTTGGAGTGAAGTGTGGTGGAGACAGACTATACAAAAGAGTGGTGGCTGGTTTGGGATTCGATAATGTCCAAACAAAAATATATGCGTATATACTCGATGGCTTGGAGTCAAAACGGACTATCTTTAGATAGTCCATTCACATATTATTGAACTTATTGCGAAAAATAATCATTTGTATAAAAAAGACTGCTGAAATATAAAAAGCAAAACCCCCTTTTTATATTTCTGCAGTCATTGTTTGATACAAGTTATTAGTTTGTGTAATACATCCAATAATATGTCAATGGTCTATCTAAAGATAGTCCGTTTTGACTCCAAGCCATCGGTATCACATATCAGAAGAATAAAAGACAGATTTAACAAAAGAATAACAACTGGTTTTGGGTTCGATAATATCCAAACAAAAATATATGCATTTATATCAGAAAAATAAAAGAAGCCAGACAAAAAAGTTATCGCTGATTTTGGATTCGATGATATCCAAACAAAACAATATGCATATGTATCACATGTCAGGAGAATAAAAACACTCATAAAAACACTCATGTCAGGAGAATAAAAACACTGTATCATAATTCAAAAAAGCATTAAAATACACGAATATCAAGCGCAACGCAACACAAATAGTATGAAATGCTTTTATATGGGTTGTTCTCAGAAACATGTGAGGTATGGAGGTGACCTACTTTGCATTCTTATTATTTTGTTGCAGTTTGTTGAAAATGATGATGCATGCTGTTTATTGGTGTTGTTTGTGTGAAAGAAATAAAATTTATAACATTCTAGTGGTTTCTGCTTTTTGGTTGTTAAAAAATAAGCTTTTAGTAACAAAATGCACACAAAACAACATGGCGGATTTGTGACATGAAGCTGCATACTGTAAACTAATTGTTCGGGTGACTATTAAGATTGTTTTATTAAAATAAAAACAACTGTAAACTCATTGCTACATTGCAAATAAAAAACATTTTACTTAATACTTGATTTTGATTAAATATATGGTATTTAAAATATCTGTCACGGTTGTGACATTGGTTTCCACTTATAGCTCTGATGTTTAACGACCCATGCATAAACTATTTCACATTCCTTGAAATGCTTTTAAGCATACACCGATGAAAGAAAACAAACTGCAACATTTGGACACGTTAATTTAGAAGTGCTGCTGTTCCTATCTTCTTTATAATTATTTATGCCAGAAGACTCATCATGGTTTCCACTTTACACTGTCACAACCGAACGACAGAAACTTCTGATAATTCTGAGACCTACCTCTTACCCACCAAGATTTGGATGCAGGGCACTTGGCCTTGACCTAAAACATCTCTGGCATGCAGCTTTTCCCGCTAGAAGCACACAGTGATGCCATTCCAGACTGGCATACTTTGGTTTCCACCCTTTTCCTTGATGTCACAATCGTGACAGTTGCTGATGGCTGCATGACTCAAGGTGGATGAGACCTTTTATTTATTATATATGTTTTGTTTGATTGCACACAGTGTGCTTAAAATTAATGTTACCTCATAAGTGATGCTTAAATTAATGTAAAACAGTGTTTTTTACTGATTTTGGGGGGCATATTTCTGATGTCCCTTTAGGTTCCATGTCGCAACCATCACCAACCTAAAACAGAACTAATAAAAGTGTTACATATATGTGTTAAGAGGCTTCAAATTATATAAATTTGTGTTAATTGCATTGTTCTCTTGCAGTTCTTTCGCTTTTTACTAATTTTTGCCATATTTACAGTTGTCTATATTCAGTTTTAAAATGTTGGATTCCACGTCACAACCGTAACGGTTTCCATGTCACAACTTAAACAGAACTAAGAAAAAAGTTACATATACTTGTTAAGAGGATTCAATTGTTACATTTTATGTTAACTGCATTGTCCAATTGCCATTTCTTTTGCTTTTTACTCATTTCCCATCCTTACAGTTGTATTTATTAAATTCAGTTTTAAAATATTGGATTCCACGTCACAACCGTCACGGTTTCCGTGTCACAACCGTCACTAACCTAAAACAGAACTGATAAATGTGTTACTTATATACTTGTTAAGAGGCTTCAAATGTTACATCTGTGTTAATTGCATTGTTCTATTGCCAGTTCTTTTGCTTTTTACTCATTTTACCATGTTTACAGTTGTTTATATTCAGTTTTCAAATGTTGGATTCCATGTCACAACCATAACGGATTCCATGTCACAACCATAACATATTACTTCTATTAAGTATTAAAATGCAATAACTTCCATTGTTGTGTAAAGACAATTGCTTTGTGGTATGAATATGATTGTGTGGTTAAAGTTAAGTCTAATTTGTGGTGCTTGCTGTGGTTATTTGGCTAAAAAATAAACTTTGAATCTGAGCATACAAAACTGTCTTAGAGTGTCATTAAAAAATGAGCTAAAAATGTACTTTGTCAGTGATTGTCGTACTTCTAATTGTTGGGTTTGTTTTATAAATGCATATAAAGACATTTTAGAGTGTTTTTTGTTTGTTATTCTATCTGAAAAGACTTCTTTATAATACTTTTGGTTTCCATGTCACAGGGCTAAAAATATACTTTTTATTCATCAAATACAAGAAAACAAATTGATCATTCATAATTTTTTTAACAGAATAAGGTTTATGCTAAAGTACTCTAATGTATGACAAAAAGGCATAAATTTCCAATGACATTTATTTTTCAAGGTCTATGTCACAAAAACCACATGTTTCTGAGAATGACCTATATCCATGATCCTAAGACATTACTTTTCCATCACATTATTGAAAGTTGTCCCATTTAACCCTTTCGCCGCCAGACATATTTCAGCCCCCAAAATACCATTACACGTAACGAGGTAGAGAAAATAATATATCTGCAATATTGGGAACTGATCTGTGATATGCATAACAGTAGGTCTATCCTTATCTCCCAAAATTAAGAAAATAAGATCTTGAAATAACAGGCCCTGATTTGATGCCTTTTAGTGACATGGGTGTCAAACCATTGTGGTGCATAAATGTGACATTGGCGGTGAAAGGGTTAAAGTACAACGGAGCAAAACGTTTTAGGCATAACATTGATAACAACGACAAAGACAAAGCAATGTTTTTTTTATTAATTTTTTTTTTTTTTTACAGAGATGGATAAAGTCATCGGATATAATATAGATTAACTGATAGAATAAAGAAAATTAATAAAATAGAATAAGAATAAGCTAAGTGGGCCTACATCTGCACGTTTATCCAACAATCCTTTAAACTGTCCATTGTCGTCATCGTCATGGTTATCATCATCATGCAAACTGAGGTGGTTGAAACAGTTCATCTGATGATGAACATATTAAGACGAAATCATAATAATGAAGACGACGATGGCGACGAAGAGGAAGAGGATGGGGGAGGATAACGAAAGTGTCGACAATTATTTTTTAATTAATTAATGAATGAGGGTTTGAGAGAAGATAGTAAAACAAACAAAGCTTATCCACTTTTGTTTATTTCGATTATTCTTAAGATGATACTATTATCAGTAGCACAGATCGCCCGTACAATTATTTTTATTGACTTAATTAACGAGGTTTGGAGAGAAGACAATGAAATAAAGAAATCTTTCCATTCTTGCTCATTTCGATTAGCCTATTCTTAAGACAATAGCATTATCAGTGGCACACAACGCATGTGTAATCTCTCCTACCTTGAAAGTCATTATCCTCCAAAAATTGTGCAATGATTTTTCCACCGCTGTCGAGAACCATTACTCAACTGATAGCTCTCACTCTCACTTCATTACTTTCCCAAAATTAGGCTAATAGTGTCAGCCACTGAATTATAATAAAACTTAGTTGATTGAACAAAAGGTTCTAGTTGCATTCATCAAAGCCCACACGGCTCTCATTCTCACTTCATCACTGACCCCTAACATCCTTAGGCTGATAGTGTCAGACACTGATTACCAGTAATGTTGTTGTTGTCATACCCTGGCTAAAAAAACCTCCAGGGGTCCTCCCAACAGCCGAAGCACTTGAACACTATGGTATAAATGCACCAGCTAGGGATGAGAACATTACGCGTGTGACCGTTTTTCAACACCCCGCCACGTGGGCAGCCACACTCCGACTTCGGAAGATTTTGGAGACTGATGATGTTATGCTAGAAGCTTGTCATGGCTTAAGACAATCCCCGCATAACTACGCATAGCATAACAGAATTTTTATGTAGCCTGTCATTTGGTCTGACAAGGCCAAGGCCAAGGCGTTGATTGCCGGTAATAAACATCAGTTGAATGAACAGACCGAAGGGCCCTTGTTGCATTCATCAAAGCCCACACGGCTCTCACTCTCAATTCATCACTGGCCCCTAACATCCTTAGGCTGATAGTGTCATCCGCAGATAAAATATCGATAACAAATCAGTTGAGTGAACTTATATACATACTTGTAGCAGTACCATAGCCAATGAGGTTTAACCGAGGCGTGGTTACTGCTACACATATCTGAATTACCCCCAAAAATCTTTGTCTTTACAAATTCCCCACATGGCCGAAAGGCCGAAGAGGGCGTAAAACCCTATTTTCCTCCCAGTTGAGTGAACAGACTGGAGGGCTCTTTGTTCTTGCTTTCACCAAAGCCCGTTTCACTTGCTTCCCCTTGGAGAGATGACATTCAGTTTGCGGAGGATGTGTTTGAAGGTGATCCACAGGAGAACGAAGACATGCTCCAGAAGTTCTGTGGCCGTCAGCAGACTGGCTCCCAGAAACAGGCCCATCTCCCCTCCCACCTTACCTGTAAAAACAAGAGCAGCACCGTTAAGGAACAATCAAACACAAACAAACAAACAAACATCAACGACTAAACGGCGCCATCTGAAAATGTGATCATTCACGTTTTAGTTTGACTCAGTGAGTGGCCTCACCCAGAACATACACACTACACCAACACTTTAGACCAAGAGACTGTCCAGCACTGTATGTTGTTGTTGTTGTTGTTGTTGTTGTTGTTGTTGTTGTCGTACCCTGGCTTAAAGACTCCAGGGATCATCCCAACAGCCGAAGCACTTGGACACTAGGGCCTATGGTACAACTGCACCAGCTAGGGATGAGAACATTACGCGTGTGACCGGTTTTTTTATATTACATTCTGATGTAGCCTATGTCTAGCTTATGTATATGCCAATTGATCTGACAGCCTTATGCGAAGGTACCAGCATTGTATAATTCCGACAGTTTCTTTCTTCTTTTTTTCCCTTTTTTTTTAAAACACAGGACAACCCTTACCATTACAATTAGATCTTTCGTTTAAGTTGGAATAACGGGTACCGCCAGATTGTCAAGGCATCAAGGACAATTCTGCCAAGTTTTTATTGTAATTGATTCCGTAGTTTAGGCCGTGTAAGGTGTAATAACAACGAGGCGAAAATGGTGTTTTACGTCCTCTTGGTCTGAATCAGACACATATGGGACATTTGTAAATACAAATATGGTGGGAACAATATACTGGAGGCAATGCCCGGAGGCAGTACGAAACCAGTAGGGGAAGACGGGGTAAAAAGCGCATGGGCGGGTAAGAAGCCCACCCCAATTATCTCATGAAATAAAGAAAATTTCAGTCAAATTTGCCCATGAGACGAATGCTAGACATTAACGCTCGTCTCATGGGCAAATTGAGACTGAAATTTGCTTCATTTCATGAGATAATTGGGGTGGGCTTTGTGACGTAAGTTTACCCCCGCGCGACCCCTCTTTCTTTATCTACACCCCCCCCCCCCCCCCCCTCTCCTTTTCATTTCTCTGTCCGGCCGCCACGTTAATTGCCACCCACCATCTAAAGAATGCCGATTAAGGGATTGGTCCCTTTCAAGTTAGATTTGTCTCCCCGGTCAGCACGTACCACCTATCGAGGTTATCTCCCTTCACCCCCCCCCCCCCCTCTTATCTACCGTCTCATCACGAGATAGTGATATCAAGAGTCGGCTCCCTTTGTAAGACACCGCGTCCTTACCCATCACAAGAAAGTGACAACCACGGTTATCTCCCTTTGAAGACGGTTTCCGAGCACGAGAAGGATTTGAATGTCGGCACGTGATAAGGATGTAATAGGCGCGTGATTGTTCGGTACACTCTGAACAGCATCTTGTGACGTGTGGACTGTAATAAACCAATAGGCTTTCATTGTTTGAAAGTGAAGGCTATAATTGGCGTAGTGAGAAAAAGTTTTTCACACAAGACGCTGAAACTGACTAGAGCAACACCTCTCCCAGCCAGAATAGCCCACCTAGTAAGTCTTATTGATGACTGGTGATTGAGACTGGTTGTTTGTTTGACTCTAGTTTTGATCTAGATCCTATGTTCAATGATGAATAAGGAGTAGATAGATATGTTATAGAAAAGAAGTGGTAAACATTCTATTCTATTTATGTGCACTGATTATTTGTGTGTGTGTGTTTTTGACTTGTAACACTTTTGGTACCAGAACCGGAGTTTATGCCTACTAACCCATTTTGTCTATTTTTAGTAGGAAACCTATGGGCCGCAATCTTGCACTTTATGATACCATTCCTTTCCAGGTGTTGGATGGGGAGTGATGTTGTCTTGATCACCTTTTATGTTTTTCTGATCTCAGTTTGTTAACTGAAATTCAGTTTATTTATTAAATAGTGCTATTGTACAAGGGAAGCCTTCTAGCCGGTTGGGATTCACTAACTCCCTGCCGACTGAAGCCCCTTGTCTCTAAGCCATAGAGATCTACATCCACCTTCTCCTGTGATTATCAGCAGGGCATCGTGGGCAGGAAGATCATCCCTGTCTCACAAGCACCAAGACGGGAAAGACGCCCCGCACCCAGAATCCGTGAGGAGACCACGCCTGAACCGTGCCATCCCGCGAAGCCGTAACCGGAACGACTGGGAGCTACTCTCATCTGACGAGCAAGCCCAGCTACACCAGCACTCGCCGATCACTACGGAGGAACCTGACAACAGCTAAGTCCCCTGGACTGCGCCAATCATTTGAACTTTCCTACGGACAATGAAGATAATTAGTAACCCTTCCGGCATGGGGCGAACCTTATAGAAAGACAAAAGTCTTGTAAATCCTTTCGGATTTAATTGTTTTTTTATTCCATATTTTGTTTTGGCGCCATTGAGCTGCTTTATTATTATTGTTGCATAATCTTATGCAGATTTTGGGAGTAAATAAAATACAAGTGTCAAATAATCCTGAACCCTTTGGTCAGACTGATGAGAGTGGGAGTCTTGTAATTTCATGTAAAACCCTACTTCTCTCTGTCTGCCATTTAGAGCAAATCAACCACTTGTATTTCTTACAACCATACGAGCCAGAACCCGGGCACAAATATAAATTTATTAGATGAAAAGGGGCCGGGAAAGTTGCTCATCTCCCATACCCTAGAGAAGTGGGCTAAAGGCAAATTTTCTAGTCTTCCCTAGGGACTTAGCCTTTTGACCCATTACCTCGTCACAGGCTTCTTACCCACCCATGCGCTTTTTACCCCGTCTTCCCCTAAAGTCCCGATTTTTAAAAATTAATACAGATAGGTGTAGCGGTAACCACGCCTCGGTTAAACCTCATCGGCTATGGCACCGCTACAAGTAATTAGGTGTAATAACGTGTCATTCATATACATGTACACAGACAGACATATGTGTAGGTTTGGCTGTAGAGGATGGAATACGATTATATCCACGTGCAGACAGACACACAGACAAAGAAACGCACAGACCTCGTTCCAACCCAATGGTTGGACCAGTTGTCATCACAGCCGACATTTAGGGATAAATCTAACTTGTGAACTAATAGAAGATTTTCAGAGAAAAAAAACTAGGGGAGAGCACTTCGTGAAAATTAGAGTTCAGTACCTCGACTTACTCAGTCAAAACCATAGCAACCATGGCGGCATGGCGTCGAAGCTTGAAACCGCAGGATGCGAGTCAGCGACTTGCAAACATTTTTTTGGAAAAATGAGGGGCGGCCAGTATCCACAAACTGATGGAACTTGCAAAATGTGACATAAAAATATAAATGACCTCAATTTTAGAATGACGCACGGTGTTCTAAGTGATGTAAGTCTACTCAAACACACTAGGCGAGAACTGGGGATCTACCTGATGGTAGAATAACTACCCCTGTTTGACCGATTGAATTAGGCAAGATCACTCCCACACACCATGAAATTATTCCCCTTAATTATTTCCGAACAATTCCTTTTGGATGATTTGCCATCTTTATCCCAAGATGGCGGGTGGACCCCTCTTGAGAAAGGCAAATGGCGACAACTGATGTGAAGCCATAGGCTTAGATTTATGAAAGTAGTACGTACACGAAGTCGAGCAATCCAAATAACGAACAGTTACCGGTGTGAAGAGAATATCCTACCTCATGAAATAAGTAGGCCTAGCCGGCGCCTAGCCAATCAGAATCGTTTGTTTGTCCGCCATTGTGAATTTTACGAAACTAAGTGCATGGCTTTGTACTCGAGTTCTCGGCAAATATGTAGATTTACACCCTCCTGCTCTATTTCTTGGTTCTTTCCGTGGTTAGGGATAGGGTTAGATGGTTATAGTTCGCATGCGAGAGGTAGATATTTCATGGCAGGTACTTATTTATCGTGACACCGGTGTCACAGAGCAACATACTCACTGCAGATTTCGTTCAGAGTGAGAGCGGGAACATGCTCCGTTTTGGACACCACGTCACTCTCGTAAGACACCGTTATCTTCACAGTGTCTCTGGCAGGAGACAAACAAGCAACAAACAAGCTAGCAAATAATAACATGACATATAATAGAATCGACGTTTGCGATGATTTGCAATCATCTTTCACTGCTGAACAAGACCATGTTGTTGTTGCTTTTATGCTTAACCCCTTGACTGCCAGAGAAAAGAAAAGAAAACAAATCACTGGGCAAATCATGCCATGAAAAAGATAACTGATAGAGCCAATCCGGCAAAATGGTCTGGGGATATAACTCTCTTGACTGTGTTAGAGAAAAAGCCCAGCATATCAGAGTTATTACTCTTCATCTGATGACGTCATCACTGATGTCATCAGGTCAGTAGGCCTACGTGATACGTTGGTGGCAGTCAAGGGGTTAATAGGGCCTACTAACGTGCTGCTGAAATGGTAACGGTTGGCCCTCGGGGACCTTCCCCAACGCCAACTGTGCATGTTCTCTTAGACGAGAGAGCAGGATATTCCCTGGGCAAGGCATCTCTACTATTAGACTAACGCATTCCAGTTCAGCTTTCCAGAATAGCAGCTGTCTTCTATGCTATGTAGAGAGGACAGGTGGACACGAGTGACTAGCGCATGCGCGCGCGCGCATGCTCATACACGCACACACATGCACGCACGCACGCACACACAAGCGCGCGCGCGTGCGCGATTCATATGACAGGGCTCGTTATAAAGAAACCCTAGCAGGACGTAAGGAATGTCTGTTTGCTTCTTAATTAAATACCCAAACATACGGTGCTGTCATGTTGTCATTGGCCATTCCTGTCAGTGCCTGGTAGCGGTGGGAGGGAAAGGGAACAGCCGTGGCCTTGGTGTCCACTTTGGTGACCTGGCATTCCCACAGACAGGTGCCGTTTTCACTCAACGCGTTCAATGATACGGGGCCTGTGCAAATCAACAGCAACACAGCAAAGAACGCTTCGTCAACAAACTGCCTATTTTTGACTTACTGGATCTAGACCTATTGTTGATACAAAAATATATAAAAACAAAGGTAAAATTAATCATCATGGTTTGTCCCTCGAATCCGAGGATGAGTTCTCGCTGTGCCTTCATCGGTGGATGCGCATGTGGCGTCGGAGACCAGACTCAGAAGCACACATGCGATTGTAGGCGGGACATGGAACACCAGCTGTGAAGGAGACAGATGCAGCTCTGTGACGCCGCTCTCGTGCTGTTGCCAGGCGCTGCCGATGATCATCTTCAAAACTCTTCACTGCTTTCCTGGTCAGGGCACGCCAGCTGGCTCTGTTGGCTGCAGCAGCTTCGAGCTGGTGAGGCTGAAGCCCTGCCCACTTGAGGTTGGCCTTGAGGCTGTCCTAAAACCTCTCTTCTTGGGGCGACCCTGGTCCTGCTTGCGGCTGTTTTGAGTCAGCTCACCGTAGAGGTAAAATAAATAGCATCCACTAAATGGGAAAGTCTACGTCTCGTAACATTGTGATCCCACTCCCAAAAGTACCTAATATTTATGTTCTAATTTAATGCTTTGTCAGCTGCTGGCCTCGTTTATAGCTTCTTTAAATAAATTTGTTGTAATCAATACGAGACCGTCTTATACAGCATTTGGTATAAAATGTCACAGACAGCGTTTCAGGTAAACAATTATATTTAGACCAATTGAGAGTAGCTGTAGAAAATAAGCTTTTTAGTTGTTAGTGGGTGGGTTTTTTTTTAACATTCTGTCCTCTATCTCAGGACGATAATTTGACCGCCGGAGGGCAGTCAAACCGTTAGGGGCTTATCACGCGATATTCTTATCGGTCCTATTATCACATTATCGTCCTAAGCGTCAAATGATCGTCCTAAGCTGCCCATTGTTATAACCGGTGTAACGCCCAGACACATCACCATCACAACATTACGTGACCAATCATGGACTCTACATGTAATCTGGGATCCATGGACCAATGTATACAAATGGAAGTGCAGACGGAAAAACAACAATGGCTCAGTGGAAGGGCTCACACTCACTGTATCTGCTACTAGCAGGCAATCTGATTTCAACATTGATTTCCTCAGAGGCAATCAGATTCACGCATTCGAATCGCGTGCTATATACTGTTGTTTTTGTTGTTGTTGCAAACTCTCTCTCTCTCTCTCTCTCTCTCTCTCTCTCTCTCTCTCTCTCTCTCTCTCTCTCTCTCTCTCTCTCTCTCTCTCTCTCTCTCATGATTTTCGTTTGTCTCTATTGTTGGCCTCCACGAATAGCTAGTGAGACGGTAAGAAAACTAGCCATTTATATTTATTAAGCGTTCAAAGCGCGGCAGATTGCTATAACCTGAATGCTTATTTGTGCATGTACTGATGCTTATATGTAATTGTTATGTTCTCCCCTTCCAATGGGGGCCTTGGCCTTATGGAATATTATTTTAAATTTCATTTCATTTTATCTCCCCCTCTCTGTCTGAGTATGCATATGGTAATGCTTTCTTATTATAAGTTTGCCTCACAGCGTCTCTCAGGTACAGTAGTCTCTTTGACCTTACTTGGTCTCTGCTGTCAAATCAATTTGGCTACTGTATCTAGTAACTATTCTCTTTAACTGTCTGTCTGTCTCTTTCTCTCTCTTTCTCTCTCTCCCTCTCTCTCTCTTTCTCTCTCTCTCTCTGTATATGTGTACCCCCCCTCTCTCTCTCTCTGTGCCCCCCCCCTCCCCCCTCCCCACCCCAACCTTTGTTTTCGGAAAGAGACTGATAGGGTTAGGATCAGCCTATATTTTCGGAAAGAGACTGAGAGGGTTAGGATCAGCCTATATTTTCGGAAAGAGGCTGATAGGGTTGGGATCAGCCTTTATTTTCGGAACATATGGTGATAATTCTTATTATGAGTTGGCCTCACCCTGTGCTGGCCTAGCTGTCAAATGAATTTGACTACTGAATTACACAGTTTTAGGGAGACGTGCATCATGATATGGCGCAGGCGCATGCGTGCGTGTATGTGCGTGCGTGCGTGCGTGTGTATGCATATGCTGCGTACGTGTGTATGTATGTGTGCGTGTGCGTGTGCGCATGCGTGCGTGTGTGCGCGCGCGCGCGCACTCGTGTGTGTGTGTGATAGACAGACAGGCAAATAGACAGGTAGTTTGCCCTTTCCACTGACATCGGATTGGCAGACACTGACACTTTGCTTGAACTTGCATAGCTTTTGGTTTACTACCAGCCACGAGGCGATGCTGATAATGTTTCCAGTGATGTTTGTTTGTTTGTTCCTGGCTGGCTGACTATGCCAGCCAGTCACTCGATTAGTTTTGAACGGAGGGACCTAGTCCCATTGTGGTGCATAAATGCAACATGGGCGGTGAAAGGGTTAACGCAAACACCTCCTAGTTTGAGCGTCACTTACAAAAGACTGAAACCGTACCATTTTCCATTACTGTAGAGAATGATTTGTGTGTACAGCTCTCACTGTACTATTGGCTTCCTCACTACGCACATATTTAGGGGAAGACGGGGTAAAAAGCGCATGGGCGGGTAAGAAGCCCACCCCAATTATCTCATGAAATAAAGAAAATTTCAGTCAAATTTGCCCATGAGACGAATGCTAGACATTAACGCTCGTCTCATGGGCAAAATGAGACTGAAATTTGCTTCATTTCATGAGATAATTGGGGTGGGCTTCTTACCCGCCCATGCGCTTTTTACCCCGTCTTCCCCTAGCCTATGTAGGGCTAAACCAAATGCATATCACATCACACGTCTATGGATAAGTATGCGTTTGCAAATATTATGTGATTAAACGTAGGCCTAATATTTTGATTGGTTCACTTTGATTCACAATAGATCAAAGAAATGGGAAGAAAATCCGATAAACGTCCTCCGGCCTGGAACAGGCACATCTGGGACATTAATAGATATAAAGATGGTGGGACGATCCTGGAGGCACTGCAATACCTGGAAAGTCCCTAATTTTTCATCAGTAAAGATAATACACCCAAAAGGTATTAATAACTAAATAAATTGGAATTAAAGAGCATAAAAATATAACTTCATGTTACTGAGATCAGTAAAGACTGATGTCTCTACCCGATACCAATTAAATCAACGAGTTTGAAAACGCAAAAAAAGAGGGTGGGGGTGGGGCTGTAGCTACTTCGGGCAGACCAACACCGAAAAACAGGCAGTGTTCGAACTAACCTGCATGTTTTGACTTGCAGAACTCGATATCCCACAGACTGCAGTGAGGCAGATGCAAATTGCCTGAAAAGAGAAAAGATAAAGCACATTAAAAAAACCCAACAAATCTTCCATAGAACTCGGGGACGCAAACCTTGCGCTCATACACTATTCCCTGCCCAGTTGTGATTTAGCGTATTCTCATCTGAGGTACTAATCTGTTTCTTCTTACTCTCTAATGCACAAAGAATAAGCCTACATGCAGGGTTGAGAAACTGTTTTTGTGTTATGTCGCCGAACACAGAGCAAAACACCCCACCACCCTTCCACAAACCAATTAACAACAGCTCCGACATTAGTAACATAAATTGACGATTTTCATGAGGCCTTTTTGTTCCAACCTAATAAGGAGAGGGATCGTCCCTACTGCGCGAATCCCTATACTGGGCGAATCCCTACTGCGCAATGTTTCACACACACACACACACGCGCGCACACACGCACGCACACGCACGCACGCACGCACACGCACACGCACACGCACACACACACACATTTATAATTTTTTTGTATGAATTCGCGCAGTAGGGTCTTTGCGCAGTAGAGATGAATCCTAGGGAGAGGAGCAGGGCAAGAGAAAGGGGAGATGAAGGAGCTGGCCTGGATGGGGGGTGGGGGGTGGGGGTGAGGGGCAAAAGTTCAGTCCAGTCAAGCATACCAAGGTCTCCACTAGTCGTGCAGTTGCAGATGGACGAAAGGCTGAGAGACACGTTTTCCCAGAAGCAGTTAAAGAATGTGTAGTTGTCAAAGTGCTGAAGATCAGACTGAGCGGTATCGAACGTGGGATCCACGCAGTCTTTCCCTCCCATGGAATAGTACGGGGCAGGTAGGAACTTGTACTGCAACGAAGCAAATGACAAGTTAGAGACTAGTGTGGTGACCGAGGTTAGAGCCAAAACACCCGATCCATAGCATCGGGTAACGATAGTCCGACACTTGCTGTCTCGCGCTACAGAGAAAAAGGTAGGGATAAAGAGTGCTGCACGCGATGAGGGAGGCAGAATTAACCCAGGCGGCTCGACTACTCGGTCCTTTTATATCCCGGCTGTGCCTTTAAAGAGACAATAGGCTGGAAGAGAAGACAATGGTGTCATGAAGTAAGACCTAGTGCTCTTCATTTCGCCTAATACGAGTAGCTTTGATAGAGATGGAGACGGAGAAATATATGACACGTGTGTGTGTGTGCGTGTGCGTGTGCGTGCGTGTGCGTGCGTGTGCGTGTGCGTGTGTGTGTGTGTGTGTGCGTGCGCGCGCGCGCGCGCGCGCGCGTGTGTGTGAGGGAGTGTGTGCGTGTAAGTGTGTGTGTGAGTGTGTAAACGTTTATGCATTTGTGCATGCATACGTTCACTAGTGCATCTGAGTATGTTTCTATATATAGCTGTAGAAAAAAATATCCTTTTACGATATTCAAAATAATGTCAAAATACAAACTTTAAGATTTGCAAGAATAATCAAGACAATAATCAAGAGATATTAACCATAGTTTTAAAAGATCAATTAAAAAACAAAACCTCCAATGAGGATGTCCTAACTGATTGGGCTCAGTCACTTTTGAAAGGGGCAAATAAAAGTACAACAAAATTACGACATTGATACTGACTGTTCTTTTTCCTGTTTCTTCCGGAATTATAGCCTACACAGGCGTATCTCTGTGTCATCGAATCATTTAAAGATTACAAAGACAAAGCTTTTTTAAAGAGAAGGTTTCAATCCAGCTTTCTTTGGTTTATTTTGAAGACAATTCTTACCAACAAGGAAACACACACCTACACACACACACACACACACACACACACACACACACACACACACACACACACACACACACACACACACACACACACACACACACACACACACACACACACACACACACACACACACACACACACACACACACACACACACACACACACACACACACACACACACACACACACACACACACACACACACACACACACACACACACACACACACACACACACACACACACTCACACACACACACACACACACACACACACACACACACACACACACACACACACACACACACACACACACACACACACACACACACACACACACACACACACACACACACACACACACACACACACACACACACACACACACACACACACACACACACACACACACACACACACACACACACACACACACACACACACACATACACACACACACACACACACACACACACACACACACACACACACACACACACACACACACATACACACACATACACACACACACACACACACACACACACACACACACACACACACACACACACACAGTAGCCAAAACTCTTAAAGGTGGACCCTGACGGGTGAGTTTTTGCAAGAAACACGTCGAGATCACCAGAAAGACAGCCTTTTCAAGGATCGGAACACTCACTTTGCTCTGGTTTCCTAGAATGAATGACACCGTCAAACACCGTCGATTCCTCCTTGGCGAATATACCGGAGAAAGAAACCATTTTGGATGGGGTGGGTGGAGGCCAATCCCATTGTGGTTGAAGCTTCTTTTTTTTGTAGTGAAGTTTTAAAAATATTGGAGCTATTTCCTTTGTTGTGAGCGAAACTCCTTTAGATAAACTGTATAAAAATAAAAATAAGAAAAGGCTTGTATTGCGAACATTTCGTGCAAACGATTTGGTCTAAGCTCTGGCGACCATTAGAAAAGAGACGGCACACGCCTTCTCTTTAGGTGAAATAAATTGACTTCCAGCACCTCCGCCAAGGAAGAATCGCCGATTTGATGGTTTGATTTCTAGGAAACCAGAGCAAAGTGAGTGTTGCGATCTCTGTAAAGGGTGCTTTCCTGGTGATCTCGACGTGTTTCTTACAAAAACTCATCCGTCGGGGTGCCCCTTTAAGATACTCACCTCTGTACTCTGCCCTAGCTGTAGACAGGACAGAGTAAGCACGTGCCAAACAGAAAGTGACCTAGTTAGTAGACACAGTAGGATGTCATTCATAGGCGCCGACTGGAAGTAGCTAGGCCTAGTAAGCCTCGTGATAAAAAGTGCCTCTAGTAAGGCTTGTAAAGTCTACCCAATCTGATCTGATGAGTAAAGATAAATTGGGATGGGTGCATCTACACCTTTGCTAACAAATGTTATTACACTAACCTGATTTTCTTTGTGGTTTGGAAAGAGAAATGAGCCTGGCCTATCGCATCGCTAATTTAGTAACTCGATTCACAGCACTACACAACACGTCTGTTCCCGATAATCATATTGCACCGACTGACAAATCTGCGCGCCAGACATCTTATGTGTGTGTGTGACTGACCAATGTGACCAATCCCTATAATTATGATAAATAACTGCAGATACTCACCTCTGTTATCTGCATAGTGATTTTAACGTAAGTGCCAAAGGCCACGTCTGTCGACTTCCAGCTTATGGGAGCTTCCCAAGGTTGATGGACAGTCACCTGGTTATAAACATATACACATATTACAGCCTGCAACTATTATACAAGGTATATTAATGTGGCGGTACCATAGCCGATGAGGTTTAACTATCTATAATTTATTGTTAAAAACTCGGGACTTTACAGGTGTTGCACTGACTCCGGGCATGCAGCCAGTATTGTTCCCAACATCTTTGTATTTACAAATGTCCCATATGTGTCTGTGACCGAGAGGACGTAAAACATCATTTTCATCATCAGCCTGCAATAACTTTGACCATATGGCCTATAGACTAGCTGAATGCCCCACATGGCCGAAAGGCCAAAGAGGGCGTAAAACATTATTTCTTCATAGACTAGCTGCAGTTCCCTTAAAGGTGGACCCTCACGGATGAGTTTTTGCAAGAAACACGTCGAGATCACCAGAAAGACAGCCTTTTCAAGGATCAGAACACTCACTTTGCTCTGTTTCCTAGAATTTATTCCGTCAAAACAGCGATTCCTCCTTGGCAGAGATGCCGGAGAGAGAAGCCATTTTAGATGGGGTGGGTGGAGGTCACTCATTGTGGTTGAAGCGTTTTCTTTTTGTGTTGTGCAGTAAAAAATAGTTGGAGCTATGTCCTTTGTTGTGAGCGAAACTCCTTTAGATAAACTGTATACACTTTTTTTTTAAAGGCTTGTATTGCGAAAATTACGTACAAGCGATTTGGTCTAAACGCAAACGGCCATTAGAAAAGAGACGACACACGCCTTCTCTTTGGGTGAAATAATTTGACTTCCAGCACCTCCACCAAGGAGGAATCGCCGATTTGACGGTTTGATTTCTAGAAAACTAGAGCAAAGTGAGTGTTACGATCTCTGTAAAGGGTGTTTTCCTGGTGATCTGGGCGTGTTTCTTACAAAAACTCACCCATCAGGGTGCCCCTTTAAGACTATGGGCTTAACTTTTATCTCATACGTACAGTCTCATTTTCGAGATGTAGGCTTATTTTGGGGCGGTAATACAACTTTGATTAAAACCCTACATACATGTTCAGCGAGTTTTCTATACCAGACAGAGCCACATCCTTTAGAAATTATTGGCCTTCTTCCTCCTTCTGGATAAGACAAATTATTGTAAACATTCGTGTCTTTGTGGTTTGTTTGTCTGTCTGTCTGTCAGAGCCACATCCTTTAGAAATTATTAGCCTTCTTCCTCCTTCTGGATAAGACAAATTATTGTAAACATTCGTGTCTTTGTGGTTTGTTTGTCTGTCTGTCTGTCAGAGCCACATCCTTTAGAAATTATTAGCCTTCTTCCTCCTTCTGGATAAGACAAATTATTGTAAACATTCGTGTCTTTGTGGTTTGTTTGTCTGTCTGTCTCTCTGTCTGTCTGTCCGTGTAATATCCTTTGAACCCCTGCACAGAATCACTTCAATTCATTGTTGTACGGTGGTGTATTATCTGAAGATGATGTGTCCTGTCGAGTAACTATGGCTTGTAGCCACAAGGTTATATTTCTGTAAATTGTCACAGGGGGTTAAACGGTTTCCCTTTACACACATGTTGCTTACAGTGTGATGAGAACGGAAAGTGTGGGAAAACCATCTACAGTAAATGCAGTGGCCATAGTCTGGCAGATTTCAGACCTCATTACTTTTGACGCTTAAATGTTTTATTGCACCGTAGCTGCAAAACTCTCCATTCGAGACATCCTAGTTTTTAAATCACGTTGTCACCAAACAAACAGAGAGCCAAATAATCAAAAATAAAAGCATAAATTCCTTGGCGGACGTCACAATTCAAAGATGATGACGCGTTTAACGTGTATCATTAGGGTAGGTGCGTGTAACTTGGGAACTCACTCTCAAGCTACCGACATCAGTCACGGGCAGAAGATTGTCCTGTGGCACGCGGAACCGAAGCACGAGTTCATCCATCGAGGACACCATTACATCCTTGGAATCATCCCTGTAAGGGAAATCAATGTCATTGGGAGACTTAGTGGGATTTGTTTCACGCCAGATGGCGTGACACTCGAGTGGGGCTAATCCCCTCTATATTCTTATTTGGGGATAAAGAGAGAGCGAGAGATAGAGAGGAGTGCAACCCCTCTCTCTCTCTCTCTCACTACGCCCAACTAAGAATATAGCGTGATAAGCCCCTCTCGAGTGTCACGCCACCTGGCGTGAAAAAAATCCCACTAAGTCTCCCATTGCACACGTATTGAGTTTTGTATTGGGTTCTGTTCTGTGTTGCTATGTTATGCTGTCCTTCTATCATATCGTGTTGTTTTGCAAATGTATTGTATGGTAAGCCGATTGCATTGCACAAGTCCGTTTCGTGTCAGGAAAAAAATATTATGCAAGAATGCAAATCCTTTGCAAGGATTCATATTTCTCCACATACACACATTCACACACCCTCTTCATACCTCCACGGACATTCCACTCCTCCCTAAAAATATTAATAAAAAAATCCCTAACCTAGTCCTAACCTTATTCCTTTGTCGATCAAGGCAAAATGTTGTTTCTTAGGGAACACTTTCAATGTGAAAATATGGTTGCTAATCAGGGTTCTCAAACGGCTAAATTGGACTCGAAACTAAGTGCAAATTTCAAGTGAAAAAACATTTTCACCCCCCACCCCCCCTCCCTCTCCCGTAGTTCATATTAGTTTCTTTCACTCACGATTTCGTGAACGTAAAGCACCGATGGGCACCCAGGAAGGCTAAGTCCACCATATTGTACGTCACACTTTCGTTAGACACCGAATGCATGAAACGTTTTTCAACGATGACCTCCTCAGCGGAGAAGCTGGCGGCCGCCATGATTTGCTGCATGGTGACGTTGCGGAACACACGCTGCACGTGCGGGTCGCTCCAGTTGAGGGCAGAACGGTTGGTGAAGAACTGCTCGAGGAGCTTGTGAGCGTGGGGGAAAGTCTCCTGCAGCCGCTGGCGGTCCAGGGAGTCCTGGATGCAGACGGTGACGGCGGGGAAGTGGAGGGAGCTGACCTGGGTCACGATGACGCGGGTGGTGTGCGGGTAGCTGAAGTAACGGCGGTACTGTTGGTTCAGGTTGTGCGCTAGGAAGACCGCCATTAACAGCACGGCCAGTAGCCACGCCACCCTGATACATACAAGAACAATACATGCGCGCAGACACCACACACACACACACACACATTCGCATACACACGCAAGCACGCTCGCACGCACGCACGCACACACACACACACATGCACACACACACACACACACATACACACACACACACCACACACACACACACACACACACACTTATTTTCACCTTCATATAGGCCCTATGTGCATAGTCTTATATACGATTTCCCTACTCTCCACAATTTTTGTTTCTTCAAATGTTCGCTCACAAGTAGTTTTCGACAAACAGACAAAAACAACAACTTGGCCTCTTCGATGTAGGCCTAGGTAAAATGTTTAAATCATGCATGGTCTGCTTCACCTGCTCGCTTTGTGGCGCTTGGCATTCCCACGTAGAGTTGTGCCCCGTGAAGTGTGGTTTCAAATAAATAAAGAAAAGAAAAAAGACAGAGAGAAAAGGAAATGAATGAACGGATGAACAAATAAACAAATGAACGAATAATCAAACGAGATATCCTTGGGACAGACAGGGGGAAAAAACAAGCAACATAAAACAGACGCCGCTCACCGCATAACCCGTCTCCTCTCTGAGGTGACGGGCAATGAATAAAGCAAACTGCTGGTTCGCTTGACTTCTCAGACGTGAAGTGCCCCATGTTTATAATAATTATAACTTCCCCGTGAGCATACCAGAGGGGGGGGGGGGGGGGGGGGGGGGGGGGGGGGTCTTTCGTAAAAATAGTTCCCCCACCTTCTGAAAGTTCTGGGTTTGTAACTTCCTTTAATCTGCCACTAAATTTGACTCTGCCTTTTCCATTTGCTTTCTATTATCTACTATCTTTCTTCTGACTTATTGGCCCATTCTCCTGCCTTTTCCCCCAAAAAGTCTTCCAAATATTTGTTCTTCTTTGAGCTCCTCCGAAATCGGAATGTGTCGGCTGCACGCAGCGTGGAGACCAGTGAAAAGTGAAAACCGGACACATAGGCCTACGTATGCCTTGACCATTACGGTCACATGGCTTGGGAACGCATAAGAAGAAGAAGAATATAAATGACAAATCTTAATAATATGATAAATAAAGCAAACATTTGTCAGTTCACCTGCACGCTCTGTGGCGTCTGATTTGGCCGACATGCTGGGCCCCATGCAGCGTAGTTCCTGTCAGGAAGGAGTTCGATTCCGCAATCAGAAGTGTGCTCAATGGCGGACACCCCTCATTCATCGCCCCCACCTCTTCCTTTGTCTTGTGTTCCTCTTCTCCTACCGACATGGTCATGGGTAACTTCTGCAACAACACGCTGTTGATTTCTAGGTGAAGACGGGGTAAAAAGCCCATGGGCGAGTAAGAAGCCCATGCCAATTATCTCATGAAATAAACAACATTTCAGACAAATTTGCCCATGAGACGAATGCTAAACATTAGCACTCGTCTCATGGGCAAAATGTGACTGAAATTTGCTTTATTTCATGAGATAATTGGCATGGGCTTCTTACCCGCCCATGGGTTTGTTACCCCGTCTTCCCCTACAACACGGTTTTCGTAGAATTAAAAAAGTATGATGCAATAAAATTTATGCAAACAAATCAACATTTATTCAGGTTGTTCTTTGTTGTGTTATTGTTTATGTGTAACATATACTCAAGATCAGGCTATGCCATTCTTGAATAAATGCTGATTTGATCAGCCGCTGTAGCTCAGTTGGTTGAGCCGCTGATTCGTAAGCCGTCAAGTTGCGACTGTGCGGGTTCGAATCCAGCTCGGGTCGCAGTGGTGTGTCCTTGGGAAACACTTTACTCCTATTTTCCTCACTCCACCCATGCATGTGTAAATGGATACCTGACGTTGGGGGAAAAGTCTTTCGGATGAGATTAAAACCGAGGTCCCGTGTGCAAACGCATGCACAAAGATCACGAACTCACATAGCATGCATCCTGTGCGCCAATTGCAGTCCAGACAAAGACTTTGGGCGTGGGGCAGGATAAACATCCCCAATATGAAGAAGACGACATGGTGTTGATGTGGCCTTATTGAAGTAAAAAATATGTCCGCGGAGGTTAAAAAGTAGGGGAAGACGGGGTAAAAAGCGCATGGGCGGGTAAGAAGCCCACCCCAATTATCTCATGAAATAAAGAAATTTCAGTCAAATTTGCCCATGAGACGAATGCTAGACATTAACGCTCGTCTCATGGGCAAAATGAGACTGAAATTTGCTTCATTTCATGAGATAATTGGGGTGGGCTTCTTACCCGCCCATGCGGGTTTTTTTACCCCGTCTTCCCCTAGCAACATCTTTAAATCAAATTTCGTCTGCCTGGCTCTATTTCGATGGTTAGTCTTAATAAATGCTAGAAGGTACTATCATTCTTCACTAGTACAGTCGAACCTCACATAACGGGCACTTCAGTATCGCGAGCACCTCAGTATACCGGACAGTTTTTGTCAGTCTGTCATTTTTTTCATTCTTTATTTATTACTAAGGGTGTCTCCGGTAAGCGACCACCCCGCTATTCAGGACAACGGACAGTGATCTCAGTCTGAATCACTATTGCAATTGTCTTATTGTCTTGGCCTCTGTCAGGACAATTGTCTTATTGTCTTGGCCTCTGTCAGGACAATTGTCCTATTGTCTTGGCCTCTGTCAGGACAATTGTCCTATTGTGTCACAAAAGACGGTTTTCCAAAAATACCTATGGGAGAACACTTCGTGAGAACTAGAGTTGTTTACCTCCATTACTCGGTCGCAACAATGCAACAATGGCCCGCGTCGAGGCTTGAAGCCGCAGGATGCGAGTCAGCGACTTGCAAACATTTTTTTTTAGAAAAATGAGGGGTGGCCAGTGGCCACAAACTGGTAAAACTTGCAAAATGT
>JAGGCT020001351.1:55000-64204 GCA_017654935.2 Phymorhynchus buccinoides
TGCACAAATTTAGAAGTAAGCACATACACTTTACATATTCAACTTTAACAAGCATATAAAGCTATATAGATACACATGAAAAAATCAAACCTAACCACCTTTACACACTCGTCTGTAAGAGGCAAGAATTAGAATTTAACACACACACATAATATCAAACCTACATAACCAATTATAACATGCACAAATTTATACACGACAAAAACAAAGCAAGGTATAGGCCTATGACAGATGCGCATACAAAATATTCATTAATTTAGAAACAAACGCATGTAGGCATCGCTGATGAATAATAGTGCATACGATTTAAATATTATGGTTTATGTTGGAATATTAGAGTCAGCAGCAATGGTCTAATGCAACTAGGGGAAGACGGGGTAAAAAGCGCATGGGCGGGTAAGAAGCCCACCCCAATTATCTCATGAAATGAAGCAAATTTCAGTCTCATTTTGCCCATCAGACGAGCGTTAATGTCTAGCATTCGTCTCATGGGCAAATTTGACTGAAATTTTCTTTATTTCATGAGATAATTGGGGTGGGCTTCTTACCCGCCCATGCGCTTTTTACCCCGTCTTCCCCTAGTTAAAGTGGTTGCCGGGCGTTGGGTTAAAAAAAAGAGAAGGTTTTGTGAACATCATGTAAACAGGAGAGAAAGAGAGAGAGAGAGAGAGAGAGAGAGAGAGAGAGAGAGAGAGAGAGAGAGAGAGAGAGAGAGAGAGAGAGAGAGAGAGAGAGAGAGAGAGAGAGAGAGAGAGAGAGAGAGAGAGAGAGAGAGAGAGAGAGAGAGAGAGAGAGAGAGGCGCGGGCAGTAGACCTACGTGTGCAGCAAACATGCATGTGCGTGTGAATGTGCATGTAATGTTGCTGCCTCTATCCACGTGCGTCGGCCTACGTATGCGCGCGTGTGTGTATTTATATGCAAACAATTAAGCTTTGGCCTGGTTGTCCCCTACATCCTGGTGCTATTAAAGATACACTGACCCACCACGATTCCTTGGGGGTTTTGTCTGGGTAGCTGTGACCCATATACAAATGCCCCCAACTTGAAATTGAGGCTGCAACGTCCAAAAGGGTAGGCGACCAATTGGACGATAATCTCACTATCTGGCATTGAGGCTGCTCTTTAAAATGTTTCGTTTTCAATTTGGGGGCATTTGTATGGGAGTAAAACCTGGCCAAAACAAGATTTCTTACCAGCTATAAGAGGGAAAACACGTGAAACCCGTGATTTTGACACGCGATCTGGTGGATCTTTAAACCACCCGCTAGATCACCTACAGCAAGCTATGTTGTAGGTCACCTCTCAGAGAACCTGGGCAGCTTCCTTGCACTAGAAAGGACCACAGACATGATTTTGTTTTTACTGCTCGTCAGCACCAGAAGAAAGAAGGATAGAGAAGTACACTATAAGTATAAGCCTACCATCTCACGTAATAAAGGCAAAGACACTGTAATGGGAATAAGACGGACAAGCGTCCATGTCCCCCTATGTATGAGTAGTAAGGACAGAAACCCTGTTTATGCTCCCCTTGAAGCATGAACATCAGTAGTAATCTAACACTGGTTGTCACTGTTTCATAGATTTTCTGGACGTATTTGCAGCTTTCTTACCTTTCTTTGTCTTCAGGAAAACAGAAAAAGGTTTGCCCAAGCACTCAATTTTGAATCTGGTATTTACAAAAACGTCGATTCAAATTCCAGTCTTTGGATAGAACCGCCATTGTTAATGGGACCACGAACGATAACCCTATCAGCCCGGATCGCCATAACTCCCCAGTTGTCTGTCTTATTCCCATTACAGTGTCTTTGGTACAGTTACTGAGCTGGGACAGAAGTAAAAAGAGGATCACGATCGAGAGACTTGACACCTTGGTGCCAATCATTTTTTGGGCCTACATTTTGCACTGTGACCTAAAGAGGGGAAGGGCTTTCCGCCATGAGGACGTAAAACCTCCACTCAACCAACCAACCAAAGAGGGGAAACCTCTGCCGCGACAAAAGCCTGTGAATAAAACAAAAGATCAGCAACCTATGGAAACAATAACGACAACAACTTTGTCATAAAATAATACCAACAAAAAACGATGTCGCCAAATAGGCGATGGTAACAAGTCCTCCGCCTCAATGGTGCAACACACTGGATATAAAATTGATGTAAACAACGGAGCGCACCAGTGTAAACATTGAAAAACACAATAGCGCAGCATCACGTTGGGAACAATCAGCGGGACTTGGCTGCCGGCTGGGCCAAGCTTCCTGTCTTCTTTTTTTTGGTCCGTTTTTTTCTTCTTCTTTATTTCTGAACTCGTGCATTTCTGTAGATCCTCCTACAAAGTTCTAAAGCGACAGAGTAATCAGCAGTGACTGTGGTCGCTATACTGAAGGAGGGAAGGAAGACACACTAGTAGCCACCGTACAAAATTTGAAGGGATTTTTGTTCATTAGTTCACTAAATAGTGGTTGGGCAGATATTGAAATGACAAACAGACACAAACGATCACATTAGCTCTACGAAGCGAGTCTGATCACCAGTTCATGGGTCACTTACAGGGCGAACAGACAATATCAGTCCAGAACCAATAAAATTAATCAGTCCACAAAATTATATGGACCTTAATTATTTCAAAAGTAGTTCTGGCATCAACATCCATTTCATTTGCCTCGTCTGCATACTTTGTCAAAAAACACTAGCAGAATGGATTATAATATTACGTGAATGCACACGAGCCATGTAGGCCCACCCAGTGGGGCACATGCGTAGCGGCACAAAACACACCAATTCAACCATGCATCATGCAGGAAACCTGCAGAGAATTGGAGCCCGTTTCACAAGAGGGAACGCTCGTAGCCTTTCGCACAATTCGGCAAAAACGGTCCGAAGAAACACCTTCGTTTGCCGATAGTTTGCGTAACGTTATGTTCTTCCCACAGACAGAGCACGCGGTGAACTACCCGGAACTATCACGTGACTTGCACAGGGTTAATATATTTATTGTTGCTTGATTGGCCCATTAAAGTCTGGTTAAAAAAAGAATGGCGCAATGAGACAAGAGCTTGTAATATTTCTCCAAAAACGTTTTGTCGAGTCGTTTCTTAGACCCCTATTGGCGTAACAGTTATTCGCGCGAATAGCGCCGCCTAGTGAAACTGGCCCCAGGATTGTCTGTGATTGAAACGAAACTCGGTGGTGCCAGAGTGAATGCCTTGGTGTACTCCGGCTGTTGACATCAAGTTTACATGGAGTGATTTACTGGAGTGTTTCCCATTGATTGGTCAGAGGTAACCTGAAAGGTTCGTAATTACAGTCCCATTTATCTCTGATTTTAATTGCTTTGCTACTAGCAGCTTCGCCCCGCTCGCTACGTTACGCTTCGCGGCAGTTTTTACCCGGCGGAGATTTTAACCGGAGGTTCAAAATGCCCCCCCCCCCCCCTCCCTCCCTACCGTACTTTAATTGTATCATGCTAATGAATAAATGGGGTTGGATACTAGTTTCTTTTTTTTAAAAACCCCATCTGTATCGTTAAAAATTCGGGACTTTCCTGGAGTTGCACTGCCTCCGGGATCGTTCTCACCATCTTTATATCTACTGACTAAATGTCCCATGTGTGTCTGTCGTTTCAGACCGGAGGCCGTTAAACGGATTTTCACTCAACTACTGGTTTCATAAAACTCACCACCACTGATGAACAAATTCCAGCCCAACCCTCCAGAACAGTAGTCGCCTCCTCTACTATCTGGCAGTCATAGTCGGACACAACCAGCAGCTGCAGATTGGCACACACACAACAACATACAGTATTTATACGGCGCTGATTGTTCCCAACGTGATGCCGCGCTAATATGTTTTTCAATGCTTACACTGGTGCACACACACACACACACACACACACACACACACACACACACACACACACACACACACACACTCTCTCTCTCTCTCTCTCTCTCTCTCTCTCTCTCTCTCTCTCTCTCTCTCTCTCTCTCTCTCTCTCTCTCTCTCTCTCTCTCTCTCTCTCTCTCTCTCTCTCTCGTAGGGGCTAAATGTAAGGTAATTGATGTTTTGAAAACTATGTACAGTCTTGGAAGAATTGACATGTTTGTATTTTTTTAATTGTTTGACGCTCAAGTCAAGCTTGTATAGGCCTACATCAGAAATTGGGGATCTGATTCGATACTGAGAAAACGTGGGCCTACACTTTTTCGCTTGTAGGCGCTTCCTTAAAGTATGCCAAAAAACACCTCCGAATGCCTTACTTTATGGTGAACTGGGTAGATACCCACTCTATATTGATAACAATGTAAGAGCTTTAAAATACTGGATCAAGCTATAACGAATGGCTTTGTGTCGACTACCCAGGCAAGCTTATGAAAGAAATTTAAATGATACAGCAATACAGAATTGGGCATATGAAATTTTTAAAAACCTGTTTAGATTCTTTTGGATTTTCAGAAGTTTGGATTTATGGTGGAGTAGGAGATGAACGTTCCTTTTTAAAAATGTACAAGCAAATAATGGTTGACTGTAAATCTCTATTAGTACCAGAAAAAATATTTAAGTGACATCACAATAAGTACACACGCACACGCACACTGACACACACACACACACACACACACACACACACACACACACACACACACACACACACACACACACACACACACACACACCACTTCATATATATGTATTGATTGATATATTGATATATGTATTGATTGATTAGAAGAGAACGTGCTTTACGGTCGAAATGAGACATGCTGTTGGGGGGGGGGGGGGGGGGGGGGGGGGGGGGGGGGGGGGGGGGTGGGGGGGGGGGGGGGGGGGGGGGGGGGGGGGGGGGGGGGGGGGGGGGGGGGGGGGGGGGGGGGGGATAGATGTCGGGGAGAGGGATAGGTTTTTGTTTGATTAGATTGACATGCTATTTTCCCCCTGTGTTACTATGATATTTTGCAAGTTTGGCAGCTTCAAGTATTAAGCTTTGTAAATCACCCATTACAGTACCCATAGGCCTACCAAACTGAATGTGTGTGTGTGTGTGTGTGTGTGTGTGTGTGTGTGTGTGTGTGTGTGTGTGTGTGTGTGTGTGTGTGTGTGTGTGTGTGTGTGTCAGTGTGTGTGTGTGTGTGTGCGCGTGCGCGCGCGCGTGCGTGCGTATGCGTGTGCGCGTGCGCGTGTGCGTGTGCGCGTGCGCGTGTGCGTGTGTGTAATGCTCTCCTTTCTGGCCTATCAGTCTCTTCTCTATCTTGTCTCCAGCGTATTCAAAACACAGCTGCTCGTCTTGTCCTTAGGAAGAAAAAGTTCGATCATGTTAGCCCTCTTCTGCGTTCTTTGCACTGGCTTCCTGTCGCAGACAGAATTGAGTATAAATTAAACACACTTTGCTATAAATCTATTCATAAAGCTGCTCCATCTTACCTCTGCGACAATATTTCCATCTATACGCCAGCTCGCACTTTACGTTCAGTTTCTGACCCTCTTTCTCTCCAGATCCCTAGGTATAAGCTTTCAACTGTTGGTCGGCGCTCTTTTGCTGTCTCAGGACCAACCTCCTGGAACAAACTTCCTCTCTCCCTCCGTCAGCGACCGACTCTCTCTGCTTTCAAAGCTAACCTCAAAACCCACCTGTCCCCCCGTCATTAAAGCTCCTCTCTCTTTATCTTCTCTCTCTTGCCATTAGGTCTGTTTCTGCTATATTCCATTTATGTTATCCGTGTGTGTTCGCTTTGTATTGCGTTTTTGTTTGAATGCGCTTTGAATGCTAACGTGTGTGTGCGCTTTGATTTGATTTCTATCAAGATTCAGCGCCGTATAAATACTGTATGTTGTTGTTGTTGTTGTTGTTGTTGTTGTTGTTGTTGTTGTGTGTGTGTGTGTGTGTGTGTGTGTGTGTGTGTGTGTGTGTGTGTGTGTGTGTGTGTGTGTGTGTGTGTGTGTGTGTGTGTGTGTGTGTGTGTGTGTGTGTGTGTGAAAAGTGCGTGCGTGTGAGTATGCATGTCTGGAAGCATCATGCAGAGTGCGTGCTGTGAATCTGATCATCTGTGGTTGAAACAAAACCAGGCACGATAATCACGAGCGCGTCTTAAACAGTTAACAGGGATAGGGGAAGACGGGGTAAAACGCATGGGCGGGTAAGAAGCCCACCCCAATTATCTCATGAAATTAAGCAAATTTCAGTCTCATTTTGCCCATGAGACGAGCCTTAATGTCTAGCATTCGTCTCATGGGCAAATTTGACTGAAAGTTTCTTTATTTCATGAGATAATTGGGGTGGGCTTCTTACCCGCCCATGCGCTTTTTACCCCGTCTTCCCCTAGTAGTAACGTGTAAATTAGCACATCGTTGTGTCAATCGTTTTGGCACATTGAGAGACGTATAGGCCAGGGTGAGGTGGGGGCTACTTGTGTGGACAGTCAAAACTAGCAAATAGACTCACTTATTTAGATACTAAATGATGACAGCGGTTGTTTGCTAAAAGAATAAAACGAGGGGTGCCTGCCAGAACGGTCTATCTCAAAAGGAATAAAGAACACAGATGTGTGTGTGTTCTGGCATTCACTCCTCGAAAATAGTTTCATCAGGGCCAGTGTATTTAGAGACACAATGGTTTCATGCTGAATCTACTTGTATTTTGTTTTATTTTCTTTCTTTCGTGGTATGTACTTACTACTTCTGTGTCAATAATTCCTTTGATGGTTTTACGACAAATAAAAGAGTTTGAGTTTGAGTTTTGAGTTTTACTTGTGATTCAGGGGAGAATACCACACTAATGTAGCATTTTCTTAGTAATAGACTAGAGTTTATTCCCTTGTCTCCCACAATCCCATTGAAAAACACAGTGCTTGCGGCAGACGACAGGGGTGTGCCTGTGTTGGAACGTCGGCTGCTGTGAAGCTGTGAAAAATCAATAGGCCTAGTGCACCCACTCTGTTATGGAGAAGTAAGAGGGTGTAGCAACAGAAAGTTAGAAAAATGTCTTTGCAAGTTCAGGTTATCAGTGCGACGGACGTTCCGAATCCAGAAAAGTTCGGAAAATGCGATCCGTACGCTGCACTCGAATTTCAAGGTAAGCCCACTTCTAGCCAAGTAAACTTGAGCCGGTGATGGCCATTTTCCCTTTCAATTTCGCTGTATTATTACGAATTAACAAATGAACGTTTAACCCCGAATTGATATGTTTTCATTTAAGTCTGTTGACCAATTTTACTTCTGTTGCATCGACATAACAGGAGACATGATTTTGTTTCAGGACAGAAGAAGAAAACCGAAGTTGTGAAGGGTGAATTAAATCCAACTTGGGATCAGGTAGGATGAACTCCGGATACATTTACTTATACCTATATAACATATAGACATAGCTTGAAAAGTGAAAGTTCTTGTTGTAGACCTCCATTGCCAGTTTCTTTTGTTTCACTGCATGCACAGAAAACAACATTTCGCTCATGGAAATTCATTTTCTTTCTTTTTCTTCGTCGTGACCATTGAGGTGAAGCATTGATGATTGATGCTGGGTTGCTGCATTGTACGTTTTGATAGGCTAATGGATTAAACTCTTAGAAGTCTAGTCTGATGCTTGAGAAATGTAGGTCCTAACTATTCGCAAGTTTCTCTTCACTGATTTTTTTAATTTATTTATATACTTTTTTTTAATGAATATGCCACTCACTCCACTTAATCAATGAGTGACTAAGTCAGTGAGTGAGACTATCCAGTATCCTTTTTGTAGGCCTACTTGAGCTATCTAATTGTGTGTTCATAGCAATTCTATTCACATATTTGTTGGCTGTCTTTTTCTTATTTTTTCTTCTTTTCTGATGTCTGATAAAAAATAAAGTTATCACAATAAAACCAGGTTTGTGTGTCAGTGCACCCACAACATTTTTTTCTCACAGATCGATTTTAGTATTAGTTTAGGAGAAAACCATTGTGTCAGTTGGATGTATGAGGTAAACATATATAAATACATACATTAATAACAGACTAATGGTGTGTGTGCGCGCACATGCATGCAGTAGTACTATATAGAAGAGCCCCTTAGAGGATGGAAAAGGGCAGATGGGTAAATCACTCAATGTAACACACTTGTATATTAATTATTATAGTTGTATAACTTGTAAGGAAAAATGCTGTGCACTTTGTCTTTGTACAACTACAACTCCAATTAAGATGAGATGGGATCTGTAAATTTAACTTACTCTTAATCTTGACTTGTCTAAGTACAGATTTTGGATGAATACAAAATTAGCTGTAGTAGTATTAAAATGTTCTGCATTTTAACTTCCTGTTCAGAATTGCCACCATTACTTAAAAATGAAGTGTCAAGTGAGCCAGAGAAATGAAATTGTTATTCTCGTTGAGCAGTTTGTTCTGTGCCCTTTTCACAATACAGCTGCTGCTCTAAATCAGATATTGCGGCTCACTAGAGCTCCCAACAGTTGTAAGCCTTTTCGGCTTTTGTGTTCAAAGCATTGTCGAAAAGAAAGCTCAGTGACGATTGATCTCGTCTGTCAGCAAAATGTGCTGTGTGTCAGTATTGAGATGCATTAGTTTTTCTTTGTTTTCGTTGTTGTTGTTGCTTTTGTGTTGGAGTTTGGTTTGTTTGTTTGTTTTTGTTTGATATATTGGAGAAGGAAAGGTCAGAAATTCATTTTTAAAATCTACTAATCTTGTTTTTGGTATTTGGTATTTCTAGTCACAGAGACTTAAATCTCTGTGAAATTCGGGCTGCTCTCTCCCGGAGAGGGCATCGCCGCAAGTGCAGCGCCTACCCAATTTATTAAAAAAATTGGGGGGGGGGGGGGGGGGGGGGGGGGGGGGGGGGGGCACACTTGGAAAACTTAGCTATCAATTTGGCCATACCAGGCAGCGGGATTTCTCCCTGCTCTTACCGACTTTCAACTGCCGTGGGATTTTTACGTGTGTAAAGCGCACGGGTCAGACTAGCTTTAAGTCCCCATCCGAAGGCTGTTATAAAATAAAATTTTATGTGTTTGTTTAATATGTTTACAAAAACAACAAAACCGAATAAACAAACAAAAAGCAAAACCAACAAGAACAGCAAGAAAAACAAACAAAACTAAATTTATAAACAATGACAAGCAGCTAAACTAAGTTTAATTAACATTTTTTCAAATGTCTTGAAGTAGACTTTTACCAAGTTTGATTCTTGTCAAGTTTTAGCAGCTATCTAAACTAGTCATACA